>PVIA01005192.1:0-120471 GCA_004024845.1 Tonatia bakeri
GCCTCCTTCTCATTCTTATCGCCAACTCTCACGGCTAGACCTTTACAAGTCTTACCTATAATACATCAGGGTAAAATATGTTCAGACCACGATCACACTGAGCCCCTGCCTGCCCAGAGGAGCAGGACAATCTGTTTCCTTCATCCCCCTCTCCTGACACCGCAGAGCACAGCATGAGCGTGCACACCCAGCCCAGCGAGAAGGGGGTCCTGAAGCCTTTTCTTGAACTCGCTCCACCCGGGGGCTGGTCTCTTCGGCCCCTGCCCCTTTGCTGCCTGAAAGCAGAGAGGCCTGGGGGTCTGCTGGAGCCCAGAATAAGCAGTGCAAAGAAAAGAAAGCTTCCAGTAACCTCTGCTGCTGTGGCCAGCTCCCTCTATACCCAGCCACAGGTCCCAAGGCCACCAGATGTCCTTTCCAACCAGCTCAGTCAGCAGAAACAGCCTGGACCCAGGGGATATGGCTCTTGACAATGACCTTTTTCCCCCCTCACCCAACTTTCTTACTCTCCTGCCCCCCACCCCTTGCATCAGGAAACAGTTCCTGTTCTCAGGGCTTGTGGGACCATGCTCCGGTGGTAGTCAGTCCACCTAACAGCCTCACACAAATCTAACTCTTATTTCAAGAACTAGTTCATGTCCCACCTGCTCGATGAACCTGCACTGACCGCCTGGCGCCTCTCCTTCCAACTGCGCACCTCAGCACTTCCTTGAGCACGTGTGGTGCTTCCTCACGTTATCCGTTCATCGCCGCCTGTGCCAGCTCCTCCTCCCACACTGCACCGCGACTCCCTGGGGGTGAGGACCAGGGCCCGTGCTTGCTGGCGTCACTCCAGGTTACCAGGAGGCAGTACATTTGGCAGAAAAGATACTTCAATGAATGTGTTGATTGAGGCATAAACTTCAATAGTTCAAGGCACAGGGAAGAGCTCAGATCTGCACTTGAAACCCAAGTAAGTACATTTTGAGCTGCATAATTAGGAGCAAGGGCGTCCTTGACGATGTCTCTGAATCTGGGCTAATTACAGCTCCATGGCAGGGTGGTTGTGAGCAGTACGGGAGATGAATGTGTACGAACCACCGAATAAGTTACCAAAACAAAGTGTGTCCTCCACAACTATTGCTTTGTCCCTGGCCACCCTACCTGGGACGGATGGTGCAGATGACCTGTTGGGGTCAGGCAAAGCTGGCAGGTGTCATCAGCATTCCAAAGCACCAAGGCCTGGGTCCAAGGAGCCGGGCTCCTGGCGAGGCATGAAAGACACAAGATGATCCTTGACTCTTAAGGGGACCTGAAAGGAGGTCTGGGTAAAGGCAAGATGGTAACAAGCTGGAGACCCCAGTTCATTCAAGAACCATCTCCAGCCTGATGTTTTGACCAGAGAAGGGTGCTGAAGACTGTCCACCACCTGGTCACCACTTGGGGGGTGAGTGTTCGACCCTGATGTGTCTCTGGCCCTTCTTTAACGGCCCCGTGGTTGGGGCTCCAGCCTGTTCAAAACCCACTGGGGGACAATGGGGTCTCACTTGGCCAGGCCTTGACCAGCAGGCTCACCTGCCCCTTCCATGCTGACAAACTTCTTCCCTGGTCTTTAGGACGGCCACCCTGTGGGACACCCAGGTGAGTCCATGGCTATCTATAAATAATGAATGTGTGCAACTCAAGGTAAAAATAAAGCCCTGTGCCTAGGGGGGGCACTATGTGTGTGTGTGTGTGTGTCCGCGGAAGAATCAGTGACGGCACAAGAATTCATTGCATATTCTCTCCAGAGCAGCCTCTAGACGCCTTACAAGTGAGGGAACAGGCAGTGCCTATGCTTCTCACGGGGGGCAGTTGAGCTTCCTGCCCACCTACTCTCCCAGGTAGACTCGACTCAGCCTCCTGACTGCACCACCCACCTGCCCCTCGACCTCCCGCGACCTCCCACAGTAGTTCACCTTCATCTCCTCGCGTGCACCCTGCCTTGGGTAACACCTCCCTTGCAGGTGCTTGTGAGCATTAAACTGGGGACAGAACAATCCTAAAGTGCTGGTACCTGCTGCTCCACCCATGAGAGCTATCATTCCACTATTGCAAGTCAATGCACAGAAGAACAGAATAAATTGTCGCAATGTATTAAGTGTGGGTAGGGACCACGTCTAGACAGCCCCATGCAAAACGAAAAGGGATGAAAATGGTGGGAATGGCCTGTGCCCATCTGTGTTCAAGGCCCGCCCTCTGGGTTTCACACGTCCTCCTCGGTCACGTGTGGCTGTCTGGCTACTTTATTTGCAAACCTCAGCTTCCGGTTGCTGTGAACTCACCTGGAGCAGTCCAGGCCCTGCTGCAACCTCCCTGTCATTTTATCAATAATTTACAGATGAGAGCGCTGAGGTGTAAGTGAAACGACATCCCCAAGGTCAAAGAGCTAGTTGGTGGCAGAACTGGAACGCAGGACTACCAGTTCAAAGCCACCTTTCCACCCTGTACCTCCCTACCTCTCTAAAGTACTGACCCACCTGGGGCCTGACAGCGGTGTCTGCAGAGTCAGGAGACAAGTGGCAAGATAATTGGGAACACGCATCGGACCAGTGACAGCAAGTTCCCTGTGCAGCTGAGCTGGAGAGTCCGCTTGGAGACCGCTCCTCACCAGTACAACACTCAGACCGGCCTTCCACCTTTCCACTCCCAGGATGTACTCCTGCAGCCAGCCACACTTTGCTTACTTACCTTCAAAGGTAGGTAACAAGGGCGATCCCTATCCTAACCGGTGGAACACGGAGGCTCAGAAAGGGGGCATCACCTCCTAATGCAGGGAGAGCCAACCAAACAAAAGGGTCTCCCCACAACCACCGCCACTGCCCATTCACACAACAGTCATTACAGAGGGTGGCGCCAGTGCCAGACCCCAGACCCCGGCCGAGCCCAGCTGGTCCTCCTTTTCCTCTGAGCCAGGCCTGCTGCGAGGTTTCATTTAACTGTGTCTTTTGTGGCTTGATAACTGTAGCCAGATGCCTGGAGGCAGTAAATGCCCTTTTCCACCCGTTCCAGCAAGAAAAGGTACCTACCATGGCAGTGTTTGCTTCACTGGGCTACTGCCTTATTTTAAGAACTGAGTCTTTCCTGTTACTTTGTGTTTTTTTACTCTGGGGTGCCTGAACTCCAAGACTGACACGGTAGCTTCCGCGGAGGGCAGCGCTCCCTCTCGGACGAGAACGCAGCACCACCTAGTGTCCACTCGCCCAACTGCAGCCCAGACAAATAACCCTGGTAACCTTGACAAAGAAAGTGGTGTGCTCCCACGGAGAGCTTTCACCCGACGTGTTCGTCTTTCCTCACATAACAGCGTTCGCCCAGCAGTATCAGATTTGTCTTATTTCTAAAATAAATATGGTAAGACACAAGGCTCCAGAAAGAAAGCTGAGTAAGTCACCCACTTGCCAGCCCGGCGTTGTAATCCCCAACTTTGGTGGCTGGCATTTATAAATGAGCTCATGAGAGCAGAGAGCAACTCCCAGCTGCCCCCAGCACCGCTGTGGAGAAAGGTGGCCCTCCCGTGGGACCCGAGGCGATAGTCTTGGCTTTATTTAGCCTTTCTTCCCAGCGTCTCTAGGCGTCAAGTGTAGGATTATCCTCACAGCACCTCGGAGGACTAATCCCAGCGTTATTATTCAGTGTTATTATTACCAGCAGGTAAGCACAGGGACTCTCATGTAAAGCAGTGGAAAGTCCTTCCTCTGTGGCCGCTGAGAGCAGAGGTGGGGCTGCCCTTCTTGTGGGCAAGGGCCCAAACCATCAACCTGTTACCACCTACCAGCTCTGGCCTCCAGATGCCCAATTCCTTTCAGACAGGAGAGCAGGACTTCTCAGCCTGGGCACCACTAGGTTGGATAACCCTTTGTTTGGGGAGGGGGCCTGTCCTGTGCACTGTGAATGTCTAGTAGCATCCCTGGCCTCTACCCACTGGGTGCCAGAAGCACCCTCTCCCCGCCATCCCCCATTGAGACGACAAAACCTCTGCAGGCGATGCCAAACGTTTCCTGCAGGTGCAAAATTACCTCTGGTTGGAAACCACTCTTCCAGAAGGCCAGTGCACAGAAAAGTAAAAATAATAACACTAATAACAACGATCACTACCATTGCTGCCATTTAAAAGGCACAAATTGTGGGCTAATAGCTTCACATCATTATCAGATTTCATCTCCCCACCCAGAAACCAGTCTGGGTGGGCTCTCCAAGAGACATTTACGTTGCAGATACAGAAACTGAAACTCAGAGACGTTGGGTAATGCGATCAAGGTCACCGGGCTTTCCTGACTGCTGAGCTTGTCACCACTTCTGGAACCTGGGACCACAGATCACAACTGTTTCTGGGACAGCCTCCGGTCTCAGCAGCATGTCTAGAGTGCGCCACCGCTATGCGGATAAAACGCCCAGATTCAGGCTGAAGCACAGAAACACTGTCCCTCTCCTCCGACGCCAGCGCCCAGTGTGAATGCTGAGGGCGCTCTACTGCACAGTAGTGGGGAGAGCCCCGAGTCTGAACTCAGACCCTGCGCCCCAAATCGTCTCCATGGCCCTTACTTTGGGCGACTCTCTCCAAGTCTCTGTTTATTCATCTACAAGGTGAAATGAATTCGTTAGATTGGGTTCTCACCCCGGCTGTGCGTGATAATAACTTGGAGAGCATTTTTTAAAAGTAGGCCTCACCCCCAAAACACTTAAACCAGAACTACTGGGGCCGCGGCAAAGGCATTCGTTTAAAGCCCCAGAGGTAACTAACTAATGTGCAGCCTGAATGAGGACCCCTGTGACCAGATGAACTGTAAGACCCTCAAGCTCCGTGTTTCTACCTTAAAGGCCCACCTCCACCCCTTAGACTAGAGTCTTTTCTCGCTCACGGGGTTCGCTAGGCTCAAACGATGCACTAGGGTTCCTCTGCGGGGCGGCTGGTTTCTCCGTCACAAAGGATTGTCCCTCAAGTCTTGAACAAGTCCTGGGGCTCCCTTCGTGTCTCAACTGCCCTTCAGTCCCTGAACTACAATTTCCAGAATCTGGTTCCACCGGCCAAACATGGACACCCCGCCCCACTGCCCTGTGGGAGTTGGGGGCTGGGCCCTCCCTGCACACCCAGCTGCCAGGAGTGCGACAGAAGACAGCTGCGTCTGCTGAAAGGCTATCCCCTTCCTGGCCTCGTTGAGCGCTTGCCCCGTCTGACTTTAATAAGGTTAGTTCTAATCCCTGGTCTTGCAGGAGGTGAGAAAGTCTCTCCTTTCTGAACATGAGTCAGGGCTCCCAAAGCGGAGGGATAACATCTCACTCGGCTGTGTCTGATACAGGCTCTGGAGACAGAAATGGGCACCTGAAGGCCATGTTCTTCATCCCCTGCTTCCCCACCCCCCGTCAAGCCCGTCTCCGAGAGCCAGCCTCCTGCACCAGGAGGGCTTCACGCAATACTTCGAGGTACAGCCGGCAATCAAAGCAATTCACGCCCTGGCTGGTGTAGCTCAGTGGATTGAGCACGGGCTGCGAACCAGCATTGCAGGTTCGATTCCCAGTCAGGGCACATGCCTAGGTTGCAGGCCGTGGCCCCCAGCAACCGCACATTGATGTTTCTCTCTCTCTATCCCTCCCTTCCCTCTCTAAAAATAAATAAATAAAAATCTTAAAAAAAAAAAAAAAGCAATTCACATCGAGGACTCCCCGATGCCAACTCCCCGATGCCAGGCCCTGTGTGACGTGTTCACACGCATCATTTCACATCTTCTTCCCAAGCACCCCCAGGTGATGATGGCAGCTGTTATCAAGCATCATTCTCATTATCATTGTTCACACTAGACAAAGGGGAAACCAGGATGTCTACACTCACAGTTCCCGTTCCCCAGCCTGGGAACCACGTTCCACATTACACGAGGTTGACTTCGTAGAACTTGAATCCCCAAACTGAAACACACACATTTTTTCCAAGTGCACATGAAACATTCCCCGAGGTAAAGCACATATTAGGTCACACAAAACAAGCCTCAATAAACTCAAGAAGGTTGAAATTATATCAAGCATCTTTGCTGACCCCAGTGGCATAAAACTAGAAATCAACTATAGGAAGAAAACTGGAAAAAAAAAACCTTACAAATATGTAAAGATTAAACATGTGACTAATCAGCTAATGCTGATTAATAAGAACAAAGAAGAAATCAAACAAAAGATCAAAAACTACCTTGAAACAAATGAAAATAAAAACATAACTTTTCCAAACATATGGGATGGAGCAAAAGCAGTTCTAGGACGGGGAAGTTCATAACTAAGCAAGCCTACCTCAAGAAACAAAAAAAAATTCCCAAACACACAATCTAACTCTGTACCTAAAGGAACAAGAAAAAGAAGAAACAAGACCCAAAGTAAATGGAACAAAGGAAATCATTCAAATCAAAGCAGAAATAAACAAAATAAAAGTTAAAACAAAAGACAAGATTGACAAAACTAAAAGCTGGTTCTTAGAAAAGGTAACTAGAATAGACTAACCTTTAGCCAAACTCACCAAGGAAAAAAAGAGAGAATAAATAAATAAAATCATAAATGAAGAGAAATTACAACCAACACCACAGAAATACAGAGAATCATAACAGAGAGTACAATAAACAGTTATATGCCATCAAATTTGACAATCTAAAAGAAATGGATAAATTTTTAGAAAAATATGACCTTCCAAGACTGAACCAGGAAGAAACAGAGTCTAAACAGACCAATCACTAGCAATGAAACTGGAGTAGTAACCAAAAACTGCCAAGAAACGAAAGTCCAGGACCAAATGGCTTCACAGGTGAATTCTGTCGAACATCCAATCAGAATTCATATCTGTCCTTCTCAAACTATTTCAGAGAAATTGAAGAGGAAAGAATGCTTCCAAACTCATTTCACAAAGCCAGCAATAGCCGAGTACCAAAACCAGATAAAAACATTCCAAGAAAAATTACAGGCCAATATCCTCGATGAACACAGATGCAAAGATTCTCAACAAAATATTAGCAAACCAGATTCAACAATACATTAACAGGATTATACACCATGACCAAGTGGGATTCATCCCAGGAATGCAAGGATGGCTCAACATCCATAAATCAATCCAGGTGATACTTCATAGTAATAAAATAAAGGATAAAAACCATATGACCATCTCAATAGAGACAGAGAAAGCATTTGACAAAACTCAACATCCTCTTATGAAAAAGTTCTCAACAACATGGGTATAGAAAAACATACCTCAACATAAGAAAGGCCATACATGGCAAACCAGGTTAATATCCTCACTAGTGAAAAGCTGAAAGTCTTTTCTCTAAGATCAGGAACAAAACAAGGATGCCCACTATCACCACTTCTACTCAATATTGTACTGGAAGTCCCAGCCACAGCAATCAGAACAAGACAAAGAAACAAAAACCATCCAAATCACAAAGGAAGAAAGAAAACTCTCATTATTTGCAGATGACCTGATACTATATATCTTTTTTAAAACCCTCACATGGCTGGTGTGGCTCAGTGGATTGAGTGCCAGCCTGCGTACCAAAGGATTGCCAGTTCGATTCCCAGTCAGGGCACATGCCTGGGTTATAGGCCAGGTCCCCAGTATGGGGCGCATGAGAGGCAACCACACGTTGATATTTTTCTCCCTCTCTTTCTCCCTCCCTTCCACTCTCTCTACAAATAAATAAAAATCTTTTAAAAAATATATTAATAAACAAAAAATAAAAACCCTAAAGACTCCACAAAAAATGTATTAGCTATAATAAAGGACTTGGGTAAAGTTGCAGGATACAGAATCAGTATACAGAAATCTGTTGTGTTTCTATACACCAATAATGAATGATAAAAAAAAGAAATTTTAAAAGCTATCCCATTTATAATTGCATCAAAAAGTATAAAATACCTGAAAGTAAATTTAACCAAAGAGATGAGAGAGCTATACTCTGAAAACTATAAGACACTGAAGAAAGAAATTGAGCAAGATACAGGTAGGTGGAAGGACAGACCTTGCTCATAGATGGAAAGGATTAATGTCGTCCAAACATCCTTCCTACCTAAAGCAATATACAGATTCAATGCAATCCCTATTCAGATACCAATGGCATGCTTCTCAGAATTAGAACTAATCCTAAAGTTTGTACAGAACCACAAAAGACTCCAAATAGCCAAAGAAATCTTGAGAAAGAATAAAGTGGGAAGCATCATGCTTCCTAATATCACACTGTACTACAAAGCTCCAATAATCAAAACAGTATGGCACTGGCATAGAAACAAATATATAGATTAGTGGACTAGAACAGAGAGCCTAGAAGTAAATCCTCACTTACATGGTCCATCAGCATATGACGGAAGAGGCAAAGATAAATACAATGGAGCAGAGACGGTTTCTTCAAGAAGTGGACAGATACATGCAAACAAATGAGACTGGGCTACTTCCTTACACCATATACAAAAATAAACCCGAAATGGACGAAACACTTACATGTTACATCTGAAACCATAAAACTTCTAGAAAAAAAACATCGGCAGTAAACTCTGACATCACAATATCTTTTCTGACATATCTCCTCAAGCAAGAACACAAGAAAAAATAAACAAATGGGACCACATCAAACCGAACAGTTTTTGCACAGTGAAGGAAACCATCAAAAAAAAGAAGAACACCTACTGAGTTGGAGAAGATATTCACAAATGATACATCCAAGAAGGGGTTAATATCCAAAATATGTAACAGACTCATACAACTTAACATAAAAAAAAATCCAATTTAAAAATGGGCAGAGTGCCTGAATAGATATTTCTGTTCCTCCCAAGAGGACACGCAGACGGCCAACAGACATATGAAAAGATGCTCAGCACCAATAATCATCAGGGAATGCAACTTAAAACCACAATGAGCCAGCACCTCATACCTGTCAGAATGGCTCTCATCAATAAATAAAGAAATAACAAGGGCTGGCAAGGATACAGAGAAAAGGAAACCCTTGTGAACTACTGATGGGAATGCACACTGGTACAGCCACTGTGGAAAATAGTATAGAGGTTGCTCAAAAACTTAAAAATATAGCTGCCATAGGATCCAGCAATCCCATTTCTGGGTATTTATCCAAAGAAAATGAAAAGGCTAATTTGAAAGGATATATGCAGCCCTCTGTTCACTGCAACATTAGCAGTAATAGCCGAGATGGGGAAGTAACCTAGATCCATCAATAGGTGAGAGGACAAAGAGTACGTGGCACATAGTATATACACTGGAATATTATTCAGCAATGAAAAAGAATGGCATCTTGCCATTTGCGACAACATGGATGGAACTAGAGGGTATTATGCTGTCTAGATAAACCGTACAGAAAAAGACAAATACCATATGATCTCACTTATATGTGGAATCTAACAATAATAATAAGTAAACAAAGCAAAACAGAAACAGACTCAGAAATAGAGAGAACACGTTGATAGTTGCCAAAGGGGAGGAATGAAGTAGTGGGAATGTAACAAAATAGATGTTTATGAGGCATATCCATGAAAGAGCTATGTGGTGTGAGACAGAACCAAAACCCAGGAGCTGAGCTTTATTGCCAGTTTCAGTAAGTGGCTGTATTCCCTTGGGCCCTCGTTAAGCTGGGGAGTAGCTCACTATTGAGTTGCCCCCCCAGGGAGCTTGGACCATCACCGTCTACTTCCCCAAGGGACACATCTGCCCATCCAGGGTGATGAGAGGGCCTTTGTGCCCTAAGTCATTCTGGAGAACCCGACAGTCTCTGCCACCAAAGATCCAGGCAAACGGGAGGAAAGGGTCAGCTGGAACCTGAGCCCCTGACTCCAGAATCCCAGGTTCTGAGCCCCTGCTGTGTCCTGGGTTCCTTCTGGCTTCCTCACTCAGGGGCAAGGGGATAAGTTCAAACTCCTGTACCATGTGGCCAGCTTCGCTGAACACGGAGAACAGGACGCTGGGTGTTTATCCCTCCTCTCTAACCCTAAATGGAACCTGGAGGGTAGGCATTACACACATCTTGTTCATGCGGAATCTCCCGTACCTGAGCACACTCTACGTTTCCTGAAGCCACTAATCGCTGCCACTTCCACGTGTGAATTTGCATTTGGTTTATAAAGCCACAGGATGACATCGTCGGTGCCATTCATTCAGCCTGCCCTGAGCACCTGCTACGTGCTGCACACTCTTCTAGGTGCTGCACACACAGCAGGGAATGAAGCAAACACCCCTGGCCGCAAGGAGCTGACGTTCTCACAGGCAGAGACAGAACATAATAAACATAATAAGCGTGTTATCTAGTAGGAAGGAAGGTGCAGGAGAATGGGGTAGGAGGAAGAAGATAAGAAGGGCAGTGCAGCTTTAAATAAGGAGTCCAGGAAGGCCTCCTTCTGAGAGTGAATGTGAGCAGACACTTGAAGGAGGCAAAGCAGAGAGACCTGGGGTTCACTGGGAGCACAAGATCTTCTTCATCCTCCCCTCGTGCAGTAGTGGCTCATGGCGGGCCGTAACTTCACTCCTTCGGTACCTTGTTCATGAAGCAGAAGAGAAAGGCACACACAGTTTCATGATCCCGACCCTTATTTTACAGAGCAGGGACCGAGCTTCTCTCTCTCCCCAAGGTCTAGCAGTATATGAGTCCTCAATAAGTGTGTGTTGAAACAATTAACTCATCCATTACCAATAGTTTATTTATGAGAGCCAAAGATGCCCCCTACCTTTCCTAAAAGTACTAAAGTTGCTGCAAATCATCACAAAAACAACAGATCGGAGGCTTTTCCGAGACCTAAAGGCACCACGCTTCCTTTTTGAATTTTCCTTTCCAGCCTTTGTCTGTAGGCATAACTCACCTATGAGTCGGTGTTGTGTGATCCTAACCATAAGATTTTTGAGATTCGGTTTTCTCCTGCTTATGTTGTAGGCATTTTTCTCTGGTATTTCACAGTCTTTATGAGAATCATTATGAATGTGGGATGCCTAAGGTCAGTTATTCTCACAGCCTGCCAGCTAAAGCAAGGTTGCTTCCAATGTCCTTGAATTACAGTATCCAAGGTAACAAGTGGGCTCCATAGCTCAGTGGTTAGAGCACTGGTCTTGTAAACCAGGGGTCGCGAGTTCGATCCTCGCTGGGGCCTCCTGCAGACAGCTTTTTTTTTTTTTTAATTATCCAGCGTAAATACGGAATAGCGACTCCAAAAGCGAAAAGTCATCCCTGAAAACGTTACCCGGCAAGACAGAAAGTTACGCCTCCTGAAATGCAAATGATGGGCATCCTTACTGTGCTTTAGATGTGATCCGGAAGAGAAAATCCTGGACTGCAACACAGACCGGAGAAAAGAAATAAAAATAGAAAAGCCATCTTCGGCACCCGCCCCCTACCCCCGCCGGCGCTGCCGGCACCTGCGGGCCTGAGCACGGGAAAGGGAAGCGGGAGACTCCCCGAGCTATTTTGAACCACCTGGGAAACACAAGCCGGTTAGTGAGCGGCCTAAAGTGAAAAGGCGTCCCCACCCGGGCACTCCACTGCGGACCGGTGGGCGGAGGGGACCCCGCGCCTGCAGTTTTGCCGCGCGGCCGGAGGAGGGCGCTCTGGCACCGGTTCCCACTCGAGTCTTTCGAGACGGGCGAGTGAGCCCGTACTAAGTGTGGCCAGCGTGGCCCGGAAGAAAGCGCTCTGCGGCTGCCACGTGGCAACCCTGGCCTCAGAGCCCAGCCGCGATATCGGGTCCTGCCGGCTTCCACAAGGAGGGGAAGACATTCCCAAAAACAAACAGCCCAGGCGGCTTGAAAAGCCAGTGTTGGCAGCCTGTCTCATTTCTCTGTTGCCGTGTGTGTGTGCGGGGAGCGGGGGGTTGGGGGAGGGGTTGCCCCAGAATTCTAGAATGCAGGTGACTGTAGAGTCATGAGAGCCTCTTCTGAATGCATGAAGGTTCCCCACCCACGATTTCTTTTCCCACATCTCAGGGGTAGGGCTGGACAAAGGACTCGCTGTAAAAAGTAGCTACCAGCACGTGTGGGCAGTGAGCGCCTGAAATGTAGCTAATCCGGATTGGGATGTGCAGAAAAAATAAATACACAGAAAACTCAGTTCAAAGAAAGATGTAAACTATCCCATTAGTAATTGTTAAATTGGTAATATGTTGAAATGTTAATATTGTAGATACAGCAAATTAAATAAAATATATAATTACATTAATTTTACCTATTTCTTAAATGTGACCACTAGAAATTTTTTAATTACATGTGTGGCTCCCATTTGTAGCTGTCATATTTCTCTGTTGGGTGGTGCGGGTTTAGGGAGTCCCAGCCCTGTGACCTTGAGTTCAAGTTCATTTTTAACCAGGTAAACTAATAGGCAGAGGCACGGGGTGCTCCCCTAGCCAGTACTGTGCCTAGCAGGCAGTAAGCATGGCATTAGTTGAAATAAAATTAAGTATCTCTCCAACATAATTTTAAACCCCATGAAGAACCAGAGAATGAATGTGTTTCTTAAATTGAGTTAGCTTTGGGAGTGATGCAATTGTGAGACTCTATCGTGGCTTGCAAGATTTTAGGTCTGGAAAAACACACTCGTACCTTTGGTCATTTTGCCCTTATGTGGTCAGGACATCTGCTGTGACCGTGAAGTGTTTCCTCGGCTTTGAGGAAATAGGCCCCACTGAGGCAAGAAAAATATCCCTATCCCTGGGAAAAATTATCCCACAAGGGCCAGCACTTCACCCACACTGATATCCCCTTACGAACCCTTTACAGATCCTTGAATGCCTTCAGGCCAAGGCTACTCGCTCTGTGCCTGCAAAGCCGATGACCCTCTCGGAGGGGCTGCCCTTGGAACCCTGTGGCCTCAGGCCTCCTCTTAGACCTGGGATGCAGCATGAGTGAAATATGATTCTTAGGCTAATGCCAAACACTGGCAAGATCAAGAGGTATGGGTCCATTCGAGCAAGTGCTGATTTATTACAATACCTTCAGTCCTAGGCATTTACAAAACCAAACAGAGACAGGCAGTGTCTGAGCAGGTTTGGGGACCAGTGTCCAAGCCAGGTGCATTGACAACGTGGGGTTTGGCCCCCTGCCAGAAGCAGACGCAGCCGAGGAGCTCTGTTCCAGTAGCAAGATTCCCTCAAAAAGACAATCAGGCCCTACGCCAAGCTCTCTCCGCCATCCCTGCCCCACCACCCCCATCTCTGCTTCCTGTATGTCTAAAGAGGCCCCCGCTTAACAGCAGCAGGCTCTGCGTGGTGAGGAGGCTCTCCTTCCGCAGGCCAAGGAAGGCTCCTTCCAGCCGGCCCCCACCATGCAGACTGGCTCTCGGGGCCACTGCGGGGCCTCCGGCTCTTCTTCCTCTTCCCCTGGGGGTTTGGGGGCCACACTCCAGCTCCCTTTTCTGCCCCAGGACCTCGAAACGGCTTCCTGCTTCTTGTGGGAGAAGCCAGCTTCTTGGAGGAGTCTTTCCGAGAGGAGGCTGGGTCTGGACGGGAAGCTGAAGTCACATTGGGTAACTTTCTAGCAGCTTTCTCTGATTGCTCCTTTAGGAACTCCAGGACCGTCTCTGGGAAACAAGCATTTGTGTAGTGAGAAATTCGAGTCCTGGAAAAGTAGCTCTAAGAAAAGCACCGCCCCTGAGACCCATGATGGCATGAGGGCTCTTTAATATAAATTCTTTTGAAATTAATATTGTTTAAGTCCTTTAACTGGCTTTGATCTAAACACAGTACTTCTTTAATAGGTCACTCCAATGGCACATAGCTCTGGAATAGTCAGTATCCTTAAAGATAGTGCCCCTCCTCTACAAGTCTCTCCTGACTGCCCATCCTACTCCAAGGAAGTGGTTCTCGCCCTAGGGGCCTCAGGCTTACATCTATTTCTTTATTTACCTGCATTACTGGGCCCCCCTTCCATTTGACTCTGAACTCCTACAGGTCAGGTTCACAGCTATATTCCCCAGGCATCAGCACAGTGCCTGCCACAGAAGTACTAAATGAATGAAGCCAAATGAATGAATGAATACATGAGATTGAATGAATGAATGAATACATGAGTGACTGAATGCATGAATACATGAGTAAACGAATGAATGAATACATGAGTGACTGAATGAATGAATACATGAGATTGAATGAATGGATGGATGGATGGATGAATACATGAGTGATTGAATGAATGAATGAATGACAACAGGTCACAGGGGAAGCAGGTGCATGGAGGAGATGTATAGACTGAGACACAAGTATGCCCTTCAACCACAGGACAGGCCGTAGGTGAGAAAGTAAACCCTCCCACCCAACAGGGCTGTCGTGTTTGCAGAGGGCACCAAGGTCTGAGTCAAGGACAAGGACAGACTGACTCACTGGCGAGTGGCCTGAACAGGACCCGCTTACTCTTGGTTTCCACCGGCACTGGCTTGTACTTGCACTTGCCTGGGGGTGCTCGCCTGCGAACAGAGAGAAAAAGTGAGGACATGGGCTCTGAAGATGGCACTGCAGAACTGAGGTCACCAGGAAGTGCACATTTGCACGGTCTGAGTTCAGTGCTCCCTCCTCTGTGGGGGTGGGATGAGGTGTGGTCGGAAACAGGCGACGGGCTCAGGTGCAGAGCAGAAGGGACGTGGACGTCACAGGGGACCCCACAGGCCCTTGGACGGCAGTGTTGTGAAGGGCTTATCTCCACATCTACAAAATGGAAAAAGTAATAGTACCTCTCCTCGCAGGGGGACAGTGAAGATTAAAGGAGAGCTGTGTGTATACTTGGCACACCATGAGTGATGAATACATCACTTTTTGAATTTTTTAATGAGATTGAAAAAAAATACATGGAATGGTGCCAAATGTCTCACAAGTGCCCCATAGCTGTTGGTGATGGTGATGATGATGATGACGATGAAGAAAATCCCTTGAATAACTGGTGGCGTTGTCCCTTGAATCATGCCAGCCTCCCTGCCTTCTAGTGCACTCATCCTCGAACTGCTGCCCCAGGAGCATCTTCTGAAACCACAGAGGCTCCTGCCACCAGAGCAGAGAGGGACCTTGCCAGCCAGTCCCCACCGCCGCCTTCTCTGCCTCATCCCAACTCTGTCTCGTTACTGCCACACCCATCCCACGTGAAAACAGGAACTTTATTTATTTGCTGAGCACTTATAGAGTAGTTAGGCTTCCAGTACTTTACAAATACAACTCACTGAATCCTCACAATAACCCTGAAAGGTAGGTGCTCTTACTATCCTATTGCGCAGCAGGGAAACTGAGGCACACAAAGGTTAAAAAACAGATGCAAGGTCACATAGCTAGTCGGTGGCAAAGCCAAGATTCCAGCCCAGGCAGGAGGACAAGATGGAAGGGAGGGGAAATGACACATAAATAGGTCGACTGCCCTCAGAACGCTGAGAAGGATGCATTTAGTGCAAAGACAGCCTGAATACGCAGCCAGAGCAGAATTTGCAGAACTTTCTGCGGCTACGGAAGTTTTTTAAAAGTCCGTACAAGTCAACGTGATCATAACCAAAGCGATGGGTGGGGTGGAAATGACTGCAATCCACAAAGAAAACCGAGCTCCTATGCTCGGCCCCGCTCACTAGCTGGACCTGGGGCCTCGGGCGATGTTCCTGAGCCAGGCTCATGGCCTTGTCTGCAGATCCAGGGTGTTAGCTGCCTCGCTGGCAGCGTGAGTGCCTGGGACACGGTGACTGCTCAGTAAATGTCACCCTGAGGAAACAGGTGAATGAGGAAGGGTGTCCTCGGTGTGGAACAGTGGCTTGATGGCTGACCTCTCATCGTGGCTGCTCTTGTGATGGAGGACAGCTGAATTATCCCCCAACCAACTCAGGAAACTGGTGAAGGGAAGCAAAGGGGATTCATGACACGCTCAGAGAAACCCTGTTACTAGAAAGAGCAGAACTCCTCACCAGGCACGACCAGCTGCCAGAAGCACTTTGAAGACCCTGTTTGGCCCCGCCCTCTGGGAACAGGAGCCGTGCGCGGAGCAGATCAGTGTGGAGAGCGCTCTGCAGCAAATTCAGCCCGGGCCACCCCGCAGTCCGGGCTGCGCCCAGGCACAGCCTCGGGGCCTCTGCTCCTCCAGGAACTCCCGAGGTCCCCCGACGCCAAACGGAGATGCGCTGTCAGCTGGTCCTGGCTCCTGAGCCCTGACCAGCAGCTGGACCAATCTGCCAAATGGCTTCTGACCACCACCCCAGAAACGGGTAATGTAAGCAAGCCTCCAAGGGAAGTTTTTCTCTCTGGGGCTTTCTTCAAGCTGATTCGCGGGGAGACGTTCTGGCCTTGCGCAGGAATCCCCAGAGGAACGCAGTGCCTGCGCAGAGCTCCCAGGATGGACACACAGCAGGTACGGCCCACCCACCCTCAACAACCCCAAAGTGGGAAACTGTATTGTGGCTTCTGCAGGAGCAGCTGGAGGTCGGTTAGCCTCTGGGAGCGGTGGGCCAAGAAGCAGGAGAAACATTGTACAGCCCACCCAGGGAGTCCATACTGCCGCCGAATTCCAGCAAGGACAGGGGACAGGCACCCAGAGACCCAGCAGTTCAAAGATCTTGGGAACCTGGACCAAACCCGGGGGCCAGAGTAGCAGTGCTTACTCAGGTGGTCAGAGGTGAACACCCACTGCCGGTGATCCCAGACAGAAGTTTCCATATCCATACTTAAACAACAAAAACAGCCCAGGAGCCACCGGTCTAGACTAGAGGAGTCATCCTGGCAAGGCTCGAACTCTTCATTTCCACCCGCAAGGAGGCCACAACCAACCAAAGGGCCCACAGTTCCCAGACAGCCCCGGTCCTGCTTTGCCTCACCAAGCTGCTTTTCATCTCAAGCATAATTGATCATTTCTGGTCATTCTCAGGCAGTGAGGACTCTTTTGATGACCTGCCACAAAGATAGGGACTTGACAGAAACGCTCCTGGGAAGAAAATGATACCGAATCTCACCTTGATGGGTCAACAAATTTGTAAATGGATCCATGAGGTGCGTAGGCACTGGGGTAGGAGGTGGCCAGGAAATAGAGCTCTCCTGGGAAGAGAGGACAGGCAGGCAGTCACGGCACACGAGGCAGGGCCGACACACAGAGCTGGGGGCACTGAGGACGCTCAGCGTGGCTTGTGGCCCGGCAGGCAGGGAGCCCCAGGGAGGGACCCCAGACTCCGGACTGACAGCCCCCAGAGAGTAGCCCAGAGGGCAGCCCAGCCAAGGTCAGTTCTGCTCATAGAGCCGAACGGGCTTCTGCCTTCATCATCTCTCTGCTCCCAGAATTCCCCATCATGCACTCCCATGTCCTTGCCCACCTCTTCCCTATTGACACGGGTGCTCTAGGGCACCCTGAGGCATTGTCTAGGCTGAGAAGCATTGACTGGTCACTTTAAAGGGCCCCTTCTTTGGGTGGGTACTTCCCCCAAACCCCCGCCTCACTCTCCCCAGTTTCCACCTTCTTCAGTCCTGGGGTCCTAATTCTCCGTGACACCCCCTGTCTTCAGCATCTCTGCCTGGTCCTCTCCACACTCGCAGAACTCACCTCCACCCACTGTCTCCTCGTCTCCTTTAGAAGGGGCCCCCGACACCTCCCGTGGGAACTCCTGAGTACGTAACTCCTTTCTCAGAAGGGACACCTCACCCTCACCCTCGTCTTGCAGTTCCCCGTGAGGGACGGGGCAGTGGAGACTCTACAAGCACAGCTTCAGAGTTAGAGAAAGCTGGGCGTGACTTCCGACCACTCCGGCCACAGCTGTGTTGTTCTGGGCCCCTCTCCACCTCGGTCACCCTCGCCTTGTTCATTCATTTCCCAAACGGGGATGATAACCCTCCCGATCGTCGGAGACTCCATGAGAAAGTGTTCGGTAATCAGCAGTTATTCTTACTCCCTCATCCTCCTGCTCCGTCGGGGTGGGTGCTGTGACAAACAGCGCCGTGGACCTGGCACAACGTCTGTGTCATTGCACGAATTTAATACACTGTTGTGTGCATTACACACTCTCTCTCACGTTTACAGAAGGAAATGTCTGCTCACTCGCAAACTGGAAAAGCCTGGAGCTTCAGGCAGCTCTGGTTATTAAGAAACCTTCTCCCGTGAGTTTGTGGCAAACAGGGGCCCACGTTAGAAAGCCCCGTGCGGAGTGAGAGGGGAGAGGGCTCTGCTGGGCCCCGTGCACAGAGTGACAGCTGCCTGGCACACTTCGGTTTTGTGTGCCGACATAATCCAGTTACCATCCCCTAAGAAGGGGCCTGTGAGTTGGGACACGCCCTGCCCTAGATCCAGTTGGCCCCTCTGACTGGACACCCCAGGCACCTTCCAGGTGATCCCACCATTAGATAAATGAGGCGTCCAGGAAGTGTCTGCATGGACACTGGGGCCCTCATGCTGGGGCCCCTCCAAACCATGCAAAGAATTCCTGGTCTAGAAGGAAATTCGAAAACCCTGCATTGCTGCAGACCCCCACAGGTTTATGTAAGTTACGTGTCCCAAACGTGCCAAAGACTCCCATTGTATCTTTAGGACAAAACAATGGTATTAGTGAATCTCATATGTAGTATCTGATGATTTTTTAATTTTTACTTATTGATTTGAGAGAGATAGAGAAAAGACAGAAACATTGATTTGTTGGTCCACTTATTTATGCATTCACTGGTTGATTCTTGTAGGTGCCCTGACTGGGGATCGAACCTGCAACCTTGGCATGTTGGGACAATGCTCTAACCAACTGAGCTACCTGGCCAGGGCTCCTATTGACATTTTTTTAAATATATTTTAGGGCAAAACAAAAACAAAAAACAAAAAAATTATACTGCGCCATGTGAAGCCATGTGCACTCATGGCATGCATTCCGACTCTGGCCAGCCCTCTTGAAAACGCGTTTCAAGTACTGATCCTCAGAAATCCAACCCATGAGAACCCAGGGACGGGCAGCCCTGTGTCTGCCACTTGCTCTGAGGCCGTCCTCACTCCAGCTGTCACAGGGAAGATCTTGAGAAATAAACAATAGCCATTCGTTCTGTTAAAAATGACTTACCTAGAGCTGATGACTAATGATAAAATAATGAAATAACCCTTGGATCGAAGCATGTCTAGAATGGGGAAGACAGTGCAGGAAGCAGAGAATCTGAATCACTCTGTGCAAAAATACAAAAGCAAGAAACTCTGGAAGAAAATTATTTGCCTCGGAAGCAGCCACCGCAGCTCGAGGACCCCCCCAGACGCACACACCTTGGGCAGAGGCCGGCTTGGGAACACCTTGGCAAAGTCCTCGCCATAGAAGTCAGCCAAGGACACTTGGTTTTGTCTGCCGGATGTACTGACTGGTGTTGAAAACTGGTCTATTTTCTTCTGTGACAAGTCTCCAGGCACCACAAGCCACATTACCAAAGCCAGGGTCGTGGCAGACAGCAACCCAGGGTCCCTGGGCTGGTCTGCACCCAGGGGGCTCCAGCCTCAAGGGACTCCAGCAAAGGAGGGGCTGTGACTTCCACACCAACCCCTTTCCCCTGCACATTGGCTAGCCAGCCTGTGGTTTCTCTCCTTTTTTATATGTTTGCAATTCCAATTTGGAACTCACATAGACTTTTCTCTATTAAGAATGCTTGAATTTTCCAGTATCACCTGATCCTCTGAAATAGCCATCTCGAACTATCCCTTCCTCAGCTAGGCAAGAGGAAAGGGTCCAGGAGCTGACTGGACATTCTGCACGTCCTGCTCCGGTCAAGGTCTCATTCAGCCACCCCGCAGTTCAGAGGGAGAGGAGACCAAACACGCAGGAAGTCGTCAAGGGTCTGCTGTTCACGAGTGGAGAACCCCAGGTTCACTGGGGATCACTTCAGTCTCTTCCTTGCCTCTAGACACGGCTAGATCCAGTGCCAAATAAAATGTTATTGTTCAAAAATGTAATTTATGGCCCTAGCCGGGTGGCTCAGTTGGTTGGAGCATCGTCTCGGTGTACCAGAGGTCACAGGTTGCATTCCCGGGTCAGAGCATGTACCTAGGTTGCAGGTTCAGTCCCACTGGGGTATGTACAGAAGGCAACCAATTGATAATTTCTCTCTCACATCAATGTTGTTTCCTCTCTCTCTCTCTCTCTCCTTCCATTCCTCCTTTCTTCCCTCTCTTTCTCTCTCTCTAAAATCAATAAAACATATCCTCAAGGATGAAAAACAAAATGCAATTTCTGTAAAGCTGAAATTTAAAAACCCACTTATGATTACAAAATTTGGGGAAGTATATTAGAAAGGAGTCCCCCCCCCTCTTTCTCTCTTGTATATATGCACACATGCCTTTCTTTGCTAACGCCTTTGACATGTGCCCACTTTGTCCAGTGAGCAGCCAGCCACCTCCCTGCGGACCCTTTCCTCTGATCTCTCAGGAAAAGAACTGTCCCCTGCTCACTCTCAGCAGGAGCCTCACCAACTCTTGCAGGGTCACGAGGGAACCAGGCCCAGCCAGGGGCCGGTCCTCAGGGGTGCTCTCTCCCAGGTGACACCCAGACAAGACAAACACTCCCTGTCCCCCTGGTCCGCCCCACTATTGGCCTGTCCACCGCCCTGTCACAGCAGAGTAGAACAAAATCAGAGAGGAAGGGAGGGTCACATGTAACTCAAAGTGGCCTCCATCTGGCCGGCACAGCGAGTGCGCTCAACCAAGGGGCAGGTCGGCATGGCCAGTGTCTCCTTGTTGGCCAAGGGAGCAGAATAACAACATCAGGGGCGTGTGATTACTGAAGCAGATAAAAATGTCAAGGGCATAGAACCATCTCTAGTGCATTATAAAAGGTGACTAAATGATAGTGGAAACAGGAGACGTGGTCCCTGCTGTTTAAGTAACAATAGCAGTGCCCTGACCAATGTGGCTCAGTTGGTTGGGCATCACTCTGCAAAGCAAAGGTCACCAGTTCGATTCCTGGTCAGGGCACATGCCTGGGTTGCAGGTTCAGTCCCCGATTGGGGCACACGTGCGAGAGGCAACCAATCAATGCTTCTCTCCCTCTCTTTCTCCCTCCCCCTCTCTCTAAAAATAAATAAATAAAATCTTAAATAAACAGCAATAATAGTAATAATAATAACTGACTAATTGTTCAGTTCACAAAGCCTGCGTTCCAGGAAGCAGAACAAGAGGACCCCGCGTGTCGGTTACCGGCCTCGTCTTCGGCGAAGGAGATGATGGACTTGCTGTAGGTGCTGACCAGTCCCGGGAAGGCGCAGGACGCGGTGTTGCCCAGGCAAATATCCTGTTTCTTCCATTTCTTGGTTTTTCTATCTTCCTGCAAGGCCATAAGCCGACTAGATGCAAAAGAAAACCTTACATTTTAGGAAGCCATAGTTCCACCCTGTGGGATACTTTTCCTCCTAGAAGCGGAGCATCCTGGAGTGCTAAGACTGGGTCTCCCAGAGGGTAGCGGTAACCAGCTCTCCCAAGGCCCCACAAGCTGCTTGACAAACACTTCCATCACCCACCTGCCCCGGATGGAGAAGGTCATTTGCTATCACAAAGGAGTTTGACACCCTGAGAACATTGCACCACTTCAAAAGGCTAACTTAATGTTTATTAGTTATCTGACCTTTGGGTAGTTGCTCAATATCTCTAAGCCTTAGTTTTCTCATCTGCAAAATGGGGAAGGGAAATAGAATTTACCATAGGCAAGAGCTGGGAAGGTTAAATAATATACATAAATATGTCACCAAAGTACCTGGCATAGAATAAAGGCTCAGAAACCAGTGCCTATTATTATGATGATGATGTCTATATAACAGAAGGTAGGTGCTTTCTGTGCCTCATCATCTACTGAATTAAAGGTAGGTTTTCAGAAGAAAATGGAAAGGAATTGGGTAAACCACAGGTATCACCTGAAAAGTTGTACAAAAACAGAGCCCACTGAACCCCAAGTAATTCTGATGCATAAGCTTCAATTATGAATCACTGCGTATTGACCAAGCAATACACATAGGAGTGAGTGGGAGGTAGGGGTTGTGGTAAAAGACATAGAGAACAATGAAATCCCAAAGCTCTAGCAAGTGATGAAGGGACCTGACCCATTACTAACTCCCCCATCTCTGTATCCAAGAACTGCAGCATGAAAATATTAGCATCCTGTCCAGCTAGGGTGGGGCAAAGGAACCAGACTCACCCTCCCACCTTAGACAAAAGCCCAGACAAAAAGAACCACAATGGTCTAAAAGACAGCAGAGAGCAGGAAGGACTGTGCCCGCTAAGAGACGAGAGACAAGGTCCCAGCTCGCTGCCTTGGATGAGTTTCCACAGGGGCAGAGCCCCGCAGACCCCTTGAGCTGAAAAGACAGACAGGAAAGTCCAGCCTCCACCCAGCTCCCTTGTTCATAAAAATGTTGAAATAAAAAGAAGGGCACCCATCCTTCCTTACCCACTCATGAAGTCCCCAAAGATGTAGAGGCCATTGAGATTCGGAGACTCGCACCCTCGGTAGACATAGCCTCCGGTGACCGACTTCCCCACTTCATGGTCGTAGGCATAGATTGGCAGGATGTCATCTGTCCCCGAACAAAGAAACGGAGTGAGTGTCGCCGCTCAAAATTGTGTGCTTCAAGGGGAAAGCAGGAGGCTCTTTAAGGAAGTTGCCCGATTGAGTGGAGACTGTTTTATTCTTGGTATTCAGTAGGACAGGCAACTAAGAGAATCACATTTGTCTTCCTCAACAGACAAGCCATAAGACTTGTGAACTTCCCATTTGAATAGCCTCTGCCCACAGAGAGGAAACCAAAAATCCCCCCATGTGGGAGGCAGGGACCTGCAGGTCCACACACCCAAGTTTTTCCCCTTGGCTGGCCAGGCAGATCCTCAGGCCTAAGGGTTTGGAAAACATTGGAAAGGTCTGTACGGCTGTTTGGTAACACAGGACCAACAAGACTAAGCCCTGGCGACAAAGCACATAACCCTCAGGAACACATTGATCACTGATGTTTAGGGATTGTACGATTCGTTGATTATATATGGAATATCATTTCAAGGGGCTATCCCAATTGCAAAATAAATAAACACGCAGCCACCAATTTTTCTCAGCCAGCGGTTCTCAAAATAGTATGCCTCAAAGTCACGTGGGTAACTTATTTACAATGCAGATTCCTGGATCAGTCTCACTCCCTGAGTCCACCCTAGATGTTAACATGGCGATTCTGGCGGCAGGGACAGAAGACCAGTGTAAGCAGCACCATCCCCCAGGACACTTACAGGACCTGCAGGACAGGACACCCCCAGGTTTTATTCCCCCACCTCCGCCGCCTTCAAGAAATGCTCACCCAAAGAGGCATTGTGACAAAGTTTCTTGTCGTAACACTCAAACCCTTCCTTTGCTCTCCAGCCGTAGTTTCCGCCTTTAACAATGATGTTGACTTCTTCAAACCGGTTCTGCCCCACGTCCCCGCAGAATATCCGGCCTCGGCCCTGGCGTGTGACCGGGTCCCCGCGGTCCACAGCACAGCGCCATATGTTTCGGATTCCATAGGCATAGATGGCAGGGTGGGCCCCTGGCTCAGAGACAAAGGGATTGTCCCAGGGGACCCGGTACCGCCTGCCCTCTGCGCTGGCCCCATTCACATCAATCCGTAACACTTTTCCCAGCAGGGAACTTCTGGAAGGAAGAAGGTCAGACACCAGGCACAGGATAAGTATGCAGAAGTGGCATTGCTGGGTCACAGGCTAGTCCTGTTTCTAATTTTTTTTTTTTTTTAGGGAGAGAAACATCAATGTGTGGTTGCCTCTTGCACACCCCCTACTGAGGACCTGGCCTGCAACCCAGGCATGTGCCCTGACTGGGAATCGAACCAGCAAGCCTTTGGTTTGCAGGCCAGCACTCAATCCACTGAGCCATACCAGCCAGGGCCTGTTTCTAATTTTTTAAGGCATCACCTTCCTGGTTCCCATAGAAGCTGCACCATTTTTGCATTCCCACCAATAGCGCCCAAAGCTTCAAATGTCTCTGCATCTTGCCAATACCTGTCTTTAAAAAAAAAAATCACAGCCTCTTAACAGGTGTGAGGTGTGCCATCTCCTTGTGGGTCTGATTTGCGTTTCCCTGCTGGTGAGTGATGCCGAGCATCTTGTCACACACCTGGTGGCCATCTGCATGCAAGATGAGTAGGTTCCAGAGCTCCGCTGGGTGACACTGTCCCTACGACTAACTACACTGTATTGTACACTTCCATTTTTTTTAAAGGTAAAGCTCATGTGAAGCATTCAAAATTAAAAGTAAAATAAAGCAATCAAATAAAATAAAACGGCACCGGACCAGAGGAGACAGCCCAGAAAGACCTGCTAAGAGTTTATGTGTAGCAACTGCTAGGGATCACCTGGGGAGACATGACAATACATGTGCGCACGCACACACACATATAAGCACACACGAGATATGAGGACTTCCAGGTTTGGGGTTCGGTGAACCACTAGGCCAAGTGCGATGTAGTTCTGGTCCACGTGA
Organism: Tonatia bakeri; assembly: GCA_004024845.1. Lineage (NCBI taxonomy): Eukaryota > Metazoa > Chordata > Mammalia > Chiroptera > Phyllostomidae > Tonatia > Tonatia bakeri. The sequence continues at coordinate 24,426 of PVIA01005192.1, forward strand.
CCCTGAGCAAATCCTTTTATTTTCACAGTGAGAAGGCGCTTCGCGGGCTTGGACTAATACTGTGCGCGTTTAAAAGGAGCTGGTTCTCTCCTCCTCACACAGCAGTGTGGTCAGGAGAAAGAACGGGGGCTTTCAGAGGCTCTGCCAGCGCCGGGGTCTCTGGGCCTCAGTTTCCTCATTTTACTGTAAAGCAGGGGAGAACAGCGCCGCCTTGTGGTGCGGCTGCAATGTAACGGTTCAGAGAGTTGCGAGAGAGCCTGGAACACAGCAGGCGTTCGACAAACTTTAGCTCTTTATGACCACCGTCAACCACGATGTTGTGATTATGAGGGAGAAGGCAGGGCCGCCCAGTGAGTGCCTACTGGGTGCGAGGGGCAGCCGGATCACGTGACCTCAATCCAGCTGGCACAGCCTCATTGTCTGAGTGTGAACTCTGGCTCTGCCCCCTACTCACTGTGTGACCCGGGACAGCTGCTTTACTCTCCGCTGCCTGCATTGTCTGGTCTGTAAATGGCTGTCACAACTCCTACATAGTACACACTTCAAAGGGTGTATCTATTCCAGAACCATTTATGAAGCGACTCCCTGGTCCTAGGCATAGTTCTCAGTCCTGGGGCTGCATCCATTAAAACAGATAAAAACGGCTGCCCTTGTGGGTTGTTAGAATTGCATTCTCAAGTGAACATCAGGTGTTGTGAGCCTCACCCAACAAGCAGCACGCACCCAGCACACACTGGCTCTTGCTAACTAACTGTCACGAGGCTCTGGGGCCTGGCACAGCCCCTGGAGCTCAGCGCTCAATAACCTTGCAGAGTGGAGTTGAACTAGGTGGTCAGAGCTTGGTGTATGTGTAACGCCCTGCTAATATACATTAAACATTCTGAATTCATCTCTACAAAGTGCTCTGAAGATCACAATGACATCTATAATATTAACTACCCAAATATACTATGCCTGAAATACCCTGGACCCCCCCAAAAATAAATGTCCCTCCCACGTGCCTCAACACAGGGAACTCCATCGAGCAGTGAGTGGTCTGGGTTGGACCCTCTGGAGGCTCCTGACAGGAAGAACATTGCCCCCGGGGCTCACCCTAAGGGCCCAGGGCCCAGCCCCTGCCCAGCTCACTTGTTCTGAGCATTGCCAAACTTGCCGAAGGGGTCCCCAGCCTGTCCTCCATCCCCCGTGAATATGTACAGATAGCCATCCAGGCCAAAGAGAAGTTGTCCGCCATTGTGGTTTGAGGCTGGTTCTTCTATCTCCAGGATGACCCTGGAAGGAGAAAAGAAGCCAGGCATTAGGCTTTGATACAAGCCAATCTGTGAGCTCTTGAGATGCTCAGAAGCAGCTGGTCCAGACCAGCCAAGACCTGCCTCAGCATGTCCGAGGACCACAAAGAAGGTCGCTCTGGGGCTCTGAGACACCCCTTGTACCCTAGTGCGACCCCTTCATGCATCGTTTTCCTCTCCCGTCATGACTTCAGGAGATGTGGACACAGCCACAGGAACAGCCGTCCTTTTCTGAGGCGTGGCCTTCCTCTCAGCTCCATGGGACCCCTCAACTCCCTTCCTCTGAGCAAGCTTACGGGGGTTAGCATATCAGTTCCTCGTGTTCTTTTCAGTCCCCCAGCCTGTCTCTATGGGAACAGAGAGACGAGACAGAGAGAAGAAGTAAAAGCAGCAGAACGGTAGAGTGGAAACGACGTGAGTTTGGGGTCAGTGAGCCCTGGGTCCTTCCCCTGTGCATCAGCAGCGAGCTTCCTGCAGCACGAGAGCTCCTGCCTTCAAGGGAGAGGACGTGGGATCTAACGGCCACATCGTCATCGGATACCGCTGGTTCATGTGCATGGATATTACCTGTCAGCATCTTTCAAGCCATTATTCCTGCAAGCCTTTGCTTACCTTCCACAAAGTCAAACTAGCACGGCTCCACCTGGGTAACTAACTGTCAGGTGGTGGTGAGATGCCATGAAGGCCCTTGACTCTGAGTCTACTTGGGCTGTCCTCATGGATCACCAATGACGTAACAACCAGAGATTTAAAACGGGGAGAGCTCCCCCACATCACCCGAGAGGACCGACAACACTGTCTAAGAACATGGGACACCCACGCTCACTGGTCTGCCTCACCTTTCTGACTCTGGGTCGGCTCTGTTGGGGTCGGCCCGGGAAGCCTTCATCTGGCTAATCCGGATCTTTTCCACCTTCTTCTGGCCCAGGCATGAATAATAAATATAGAACTTGCGGTTTCGGCGGAATTTGGGGTGAAAAGCCAGCCCCAAGAAGCCTCTCTCGTCCCCAATCCACGGAGTGGTCAGCACGATGTCCCTGAGGTCCAGGAAGGGCTGTTCCAGGCGACTCCCATCCGGCAGGTAGACCCACACCACACCCACCTGCTCGGCCACGAAGACGCGGTGGGTGCCGTCCCCGGCGTGGACCATGGACACGGGGTTCCTCAGCCCGTTGGCCACCTCGGCCAGGCAGAGCTGCAGACAGCCCCGGCGGTCCCTGGCCACCACACCCAGGTTGCGATTGAGGTGGCCATTCCTCAGGACGTTAGGGAAGCAATAGTCCTGGTCAGGGAGGTTGAGGAGGTGGCAGAAGTGGGCACCGTCTTTCTCGTGGGACTCCCGGAGGCGGGGGTCGTTGGTCAGCAGGGAGATGGCAGAGTGACAGTGAGAGTGGAAGGCGGAGCAGTAGTCAGCGCAGAGGCCCGGAAGGTTCCGGAGGGGCGTCCGAGGGTTCTCGGCGTCATAGAGGTGGGCCGCATACGGCGAGCACTCCTGGGAGAGACAGCAAGTTCAGTTCCCCACTGTCAGACTGGCCCCAACGGGGCTGGTCCCAGTATTTTGTTGTTCTTGTTGTTGTTAATCTTTTTCTTTTTTTAACCCTCACCCCAGGATACGTCTACTGACTTTTAGAGAGAGGGGAAGGGAGAGAAACATGAAAGTGAGAGAGAAATATTGATCAGCTGCCTCCCGTAGGTGTGCGATTGAACCCACAGCCCAGGCATGTGCCCTGACCAGGGATCGAACCCTCAGCCTTTTGGGGTACGGGACAATGCTCCAACAACTGAGCCACCCAGCCAGGGCTGGTCCCAATTTTTGAGCAAGCAGAAGGGAAAACGGTCTGGGAAAAGATCAGGATTCTGGAGTTTCTATGACCAAATGCTGGGACCCAAAATTTCCATCCAGTTAATCTCCTGGAGGCAGAAAGGAAGGAAAAATCTCTCCTATTCACCCTACAGCTATAGCACTTTAACTTAGTTCTTGACACATAAAGTTTTATTGTGATGAACTTTTTTAAAAAAAGAGATAGTACTAAATTTCTCCATCTTTCCCTTCATTACAAATGCTGGGTCTATAGGATTTGACCTCTTTGCACAAATCTGAGGCAACGTGGCCAAAGTTTCACATTTGTTAAATCTGAGCATGGAATCCATGGCATGAATGATTTAATTTTCTGTGCTTCTCCACACGTTTGAAGTATTTTATACTTTAAAAATAAAATGATCAACATGAACACACGATGTATCTATGGCTCCCAGAGATTAGGCCTCTAGTAATTTCATCACTTATTTCTTAAAAATATTTCAGTGTTTAGTGGACACAAACACTGCTGGGAGCTACAAGAATTTAATGGATCCTCCTGGATGAAGGATCCTCTGCTATTGAGACCTCCCTGAGCCATAGCAATTTTTAGGAAGTAAGCAGAATGCTGTGGGGAGACACGCAGTTCTCAACAGCGCTGGAAGACAGCGGCAACTGAGCAAAGTGCACCAGGCCCATTTAAAGGGTGGGGTCTGGGGCTGCTGAGTAGCGATCCGACATCTCCCCCAGCCCGCTGGCTGGCATAGGATGGCCTGTGGTCTCATCGCTTAACAAAGGACCCAGTACATTGTTTCCCGCATGCATCCGAGTTCCCCATTCTCTCGTATTTCCACCCAGAGTGCAGACTGCGGAGCCAGGGCCTGGTTACTGGAAGGAGGGGAAGAAAGAGCCCAGCAATTCACAGAACTGAGTTCAGGTTATTTTTCAGAGCTGCTGACCAGGAAGCAGACTGCATCCTGACCGGTGGTTCAGCTGGTTAGAGCATTGTCCAGACATGTCAGTGTTGTGGGTTCAATCCCTGGTCAGGGCACGTACAAGAATCCGCCAATGAGTGCACATATGAGTGGAGCAACAAATCTATATTTCTCTTTCTCTCTCTCTAATTAAAATTTAAAAAGGCACAGCTGGTTGCTTCAGCTCACTGAGTCATTCCTCTTAGGAAACTAAGGCCAGGCACTGTTCCCCACTCCGGAGTAGCGGGAGGTGGGGTTCTGAGTTCGAGCACACTGGCCCTGGGGTCAGAGACCACTAAGTAAATGCCTGACTGGCCTTTGGAATGGGGTTATTAAAGGGGTGCGGGACTCAGGGACTGAGCCTCTAGCTTCGGGCCCCACATGGCACTGTGGACCTCGGACAAGTCCTTGAAAACCTCTGATTCCTCAGTAAAATGCAGGTCGTGGCAGCTGCCTGCCGCCAGTGCCGAGAACACTCTCACTGCCTGTGTGCGGGGAGAGAGGGAGGGAGAGCCTTTTTTAATGAACGCGCGTGGGTTATTCTGATTCTTCAAATCCCCACAACAGGGGAGCTCTGAATTGGGCTTTCCGAAATCTCACCCAGCTGGGGAGGGGCAGGGGGAGCACATTTTTACCAGGAGAATCCTCAGCGTTGCTCATAGAGCCCAGCCAGCTTCTGCCCAAATGGTTCTCCCAGCGTTAATTCTCCAGGAAACAGCGAGGGCTGGTGCCAAGGTGACAGAGTGTGGCCCCAGGCGATGCCACCCAGGCGGCTGGCTTCTGTGCCAGACTCTGCTGCGTTCCCTGCTCGGAGAGCTGGGGTGGCCACTGCAGCTGGGGCCGTGGCAGTGGGGCAGCCAAGTCACCACAGGGACGCTCAGGAGGGACTCCGACCCCAGTCTGCCTGGATTTCCTGTGTCTCACCCCCAGTCCGTCGTTGGAGAGCTTCTTCTCCCCGTGGCAATGTTTCCATCAGCTCTCCAGCGCTGACGGCCCCCTGTCCACCTGAACCCCTGTTCCCACAATGCCAGGGTATGTGGCCCACACCCGGGGTGGGTGATACCTGCCAGGGAGGTGGGTTCTGGCTGCTGGGGAGCCGCCGAAGCAGAACTTCTGAGTCATTGCACTCAGCCGCTGCAAGCTCTCCCAGCCCAGCTCTGGAATGCAGTGGGGGGGAGCCCCCAGCTGTGGCTGCCGTTGTCGTCACAGCAGGACCCCCAGCACCCATGTCCCAGACCCTGGACCCTGGCAGAGGCCACCACTCCCCCGTGCACTGCATACACACCACAGGTGGGTGCTGGGCCCAGTTCCTGGGGCACGGCGGGGAGGACCCAGGCCACAGCTGCTCTGGGGGCATCACCAAGAACAGGCCACTGGCTCATTTTCCCGTGCCCGAGAGAGCAGCAGTGGGGCCAGCAAGACCAGAGGGAGAGCTTGGGGGACCAGCGGACACTACACTCAGCACATCCTCGCCCCTGGGGTCCGTCCAGAGCCCAGAGCTCTGAGGGAGGGAGCTGGCAGCTGAGCTTCTAAAAGTCTGGGTGCCCAAGGAGCCCTCCTCCCCAGGCCCCCGGCCACCCTCCCAGTGCCCTGGTCGCTGGGCTGGAAGGCACTTTTATAAGCCGGCTCCCTCACTTCCCTCGGGGTAATGTTTTTACCCTCTGGCCTACCTGACAAAGGATGTCTTTGATGTAACCGCCACACAGCTCGTGGCCCTGCAGGTCCAAGTAGTCCATGATGCTGCGATACCGCGTGGCAATGCGGTGGTCCTTGCGCCGGTCACAGCAGCCGAAGGACTCGTAGTGGGAACAGAACTCGAGGTGCAGGGCAGGCTGGAAGGGTGGCCCGTAGTCCAGGCACTGGGGGTGCCCCTGCAGCCGGCCCACCTGGTTCAGCAGGAGTGTGAGGCAGAGGCAGAAAGCACCAGAAGGGGCCAGGAGCCAAGGGCCCTGCCCACTCAGGCCACCCCCAGGAGCAGATGCCCTCGGCATTCTAGCCAGCCGGAGCACCTCTCAGCTTGCTGTTTGCTCAGGCTGGCTTCCCTGCTCGGGGCTTACTCCCGCCTTCCCCTCCCAAATTCCCCCCCCCACCCCGGGTTTTCTTCCTTCCTTCTCTCCCCCGCCCCACCACGTTCACTGAGGTGGCTAATGAGCAGTGTCCCTTCTGTGGGCTGGAGAGCCAAGTGTCTCTCGAGAAGGAAGTGAGAGGTGTCCCTGTCCCCTCCAATTCCCAACTCTCGAAGCTGGCCGTGTCCAGGCACCTCCTGCTGACTTACGGGGGGGCACAGCTGCTTAGCAAGAAGGATCTATGTGGAGAGGTACTGTGATTCATTCGAAGGGCAGAGAATTCCTGCAAGACCAGGAAGTTCAGGCTGTGTTTGCAGTTTCTTCCCAAGCCCGGTTCCCGGAGTGAGGACACAGGTTTCCGCAGCCCAAACATCAGGCTGTGGAAGCCCAGGTTTAAGGGCTCCCAGAGCTCAGTGGCCCCCCGGGGACTTGGGGGTGGATCTGGGAAGACAGCAGGAAGCTGCATGGGTCCTGGGATCGGGAAAGTGTGTATTCGGAGTTGGGGGAAGGCAAGACATTTTATGAATTGAGAGGGGACAGTGGAGGGAAAAAAGGGCATGTGACCTAGTGAAAACAAGGGGACTGCAAGGACTCTGGGGACAGTTTCATCAGGAAGCACAGACATCTGAGTCCTTTATTTTTGCCAAATCGACACCTGCTTTGGGGCATTCCCCTGCACTTAGTGCAAGTTCCAATGTTAGTATTTAAAGAGTTTGCTTTGCTTCATACATGTCCCAGGCGTATGACAGGCCTCTGATAACTATTTCTGGAATAACGTGGGGTCCCAAATCCACACAGCCCCAAGCCGAAACAGAGGCATGCACAGGGGCCTGGGCCCCTGGAAACATTAGGCCCCTGAGCTCACTTTTCTTTGGGTACTTTCCAAGCTTCCAGTCCACCCAGAAAAGTTCTCAATGGCAAAAGCTTCCCTCTGAAATGCAGAGGAGATAGAAGATTCTTCTGAGCCCAGGTGGGCCTTCCGAGGAGGGCTGTCCACCCAGCTCCCCCACTCACCCCACAGATGAGGGCCTTTGCCAGACCTCATCGAGGCGACATGGAGACACAATGGTGCTCAGAATGCCCTGGATTAGGAAAGCCCCAAGTGGCATTTAAAAAACACAAACCTTTTTGCAACTAAGAGAAAAGCCAGGAGGAAGAGCAGGTAGAACAATCACCAGCACGGCCCTGCTCTCCTTTTTGGACTGTTCAATACCCGGCCTCGTTGAATGTGGCTTTGCAGAACACAGCACAGCAGCCGTGTCCCAGGGGCTGTGCTGTCACCAGGGTTCTTTGCTCCAAGGTCAGACAATGTCATCGCTGAGGAAGCCTTGGGCCGGAGAAGCACTGGGTCTAATGTTAGCCAGTGAATTCATAGCACTGTGGCTTCTCAGGAATGGGAGTAACCCCTTCCCTCTGAGAAGTACTTTTTGATCTCTGTTATATTTATGCCTCAGTTTCCCCTTTGCCATGCGCAACACTGAGTCCAAAAGGAGTGCCTTTTTTGGAAAATAATTCTAAATGGGTCCATTTACAGAACTGTGGCCCATATTAAACAAGCAAGCAAAAAACAACACGGCCATAATAAAACATAAACCTTTTTGTGTACCCAGGACATGTAAGATCAAACGTGATCTTACCGCTTTGGGCAATGAGTGATTACAAAGTTAGCAGGAAAGGCCAGCCAGCAGGTCCCTCAGAGCAGCAGCGTGAGTTTCTGATTATTAAAATATGTAACACTTCAGATGGGACTGCGTAATACTTCAGTTATAATGACATGCGATTATATAACATTACGCAATAATTCTTTTCACAATCGATGACTCTGTTGGTTTGGTAGGTGTGTACTCTCATGTGCAAAGTCTTGTGCTGGAAGAGGAGGGTTTGACAGAAAACGGATACAGAAAGTAAACTTTTCAAGGAGATTATGTCCTGAGAAAGAGGTGATTAAAGTAGGCATCGAAGGGATACAAGGCACAGTATAGCGAGACAAGGACCAGACTGCGGCCAGGGACTCTGAGGAGACAGCGATGATGTCAGGCTGGAGGGGCCTAAGAAAATGCGGGTGAGGCCGGGCAGGGTGTTGAGACAAGGCCAGTACTCGGACTGAAAGCATGTTTGGACTGAGGGCTGGTGGCTTTAGGAGGCGAGCCTGGAGCTGCCAGCGGGGACGGGATTGAGTACCTACACTCGCTTGAACTCCTACTTTGGAAGCAAATACGGTGGTTCCTTTTTAAAAAATGACTGCATTAGTTTGCCAGGGCTGCTATAACAAAGCAGCACAAACCGGGTGGCCTGAACAACTGGAAGCCGTTGTCTTGTGCAGAGGAGGCCCGAAGCCCAAGGTCCGGGTGCTAGCAGGGCAGACTCCTTCCAAGGGCCACGCCTCTGCCCTCTGCCCTCACTGGTCCGGGTCTGCAGGGCAGTGTCTGGCACTCCTCAGCCTGTGGAAGCACCCGCTGTTTCCGACTCTGTGTCGCATGCCATCCTCCCTGTGCCCACGCCTGCATCTGGACTTTCCCTTTCATAAGGGCAGCAGTCACATGGGGTTGAGACCCAACCTGCTGGTTTCATGTTAACTTGGTTACCTCTGCAAAGGCTGTCTCCAAACACAGCCACAGGCTGGGGTGCTCAGGTTAGGACTTCAACAAATCTTGTGGGGGGTGTACAGTTCAATACATGGTGGCCACACACCCAAGGGAGGGGTTGGAGACCAGGTGAAACAGGTGGAAGGGACTGAGGAGTGGACTGGCGGTGATGGAAACAGTTGCAAGGACATCAAGTACGGCAGAGGGGGCACAATCGACAATACTGCGATAACCACACATGGTGTCCGACAGGTACTAGACTCATCGGGGTGCCCACTTCAGAAGGTATGTAACTGTTCAATTACTGTGCCTTCCACCTGACACTAATATTGCACATCAACTGTCACTGAAAAATAAATTTTAAACAAATATGTGAAAATAACGTTTGCAATGGAAGAGCTGCCATCCAGCTGTGTGTTCTGCACGTTGTAATTGCCGACTGAACTGGGAGTCGGCCCAGGTGGCCCAAGTGGAGTGTGCCCCTGGGAACCTTCCTGGCTGGGGTCGGGGCCTGACGCCAGCACCTACCAGCTGTGACCTTGGACGAGTCACTCCATCTTCGTGGGCCCAGCTTCCTCTCTTGGTAAGACAGAGGTGATCCACAGGGTTTGTGGGGGCAACGTGACAAAATGCAAAGCCCGAAGTGCTTGGTAAGTGTTAGCAATTATTACTCAGGAAACTGGCTTTATCTTTAGAGGACCTGAAAAAACTCCGTTCTTGATTCACACCGCCCTTGGTGCAGTCAGACACAACACCCGACACGGGGCTGCCCCTTCGGGTGGCAGCTTTCACCTGGTTTATTCTGGTCCCTGTGGGCACCTGCTTACCTCGTACGTATATTATAAGTTTGGGTGCTTATTTGTTGATAGTCACTTCTTACTAAATATAGAATATTAAATTAAGTCACTGACAAAGCATAACATGTCCCCCAATTTCTCGCAGACGGTTTAAAATCAGTGGGAATATCAGCCAGTGGGGAAAATACAAGGCATGCCACTAAATACTGGACTTCCTCTTGAGTCGGTGAGCCTCCACGGAACTTGGGACACTAGTTCTCTGAACAGTGAATTTGCAGAAACCCTCACTCCACCAGTTTTCTCAAGATGCTGCAGAGCTCAGCTCATGTTCCGGGAAGTCATTCTTGGCTTCGGAGCCAAGCGTTGCCCTGGGTCTCTGGTGTGGCCCTGGGACACCATTCCTCGGCGGTTTCACCCACTGGCCAGCTGCCTGCTGTTCTTCCTGACTTCCGAGAGGAAGGAGGCCCACGGGAGGTCTAGAGCCTGCCCTCAGACTGTGATGCCAGGCACACAAGCGGTCCTGGGGCCCTTGGAAGCTCAGCCAGCACCAGCCGCAGTGGCTGGCCCTCCATGCTCACTGCCCCGAACTGGCCCTCCAAAGCCACAGGCCCCTCTCCTTCCATCCCTCTCCCTCCGTCAGGCACCCAGCCCCAAACCGCCCCTCCTCACACAGGGAGAGAAAGGGAAGCGTCTGCTCTAAACCCTCTGTTTCCCAAGCACCTCAACAGAAATCATCACCGAAACATTCTTCACGATAGCAAAGCTAACATGGGTCATCTAGAGCCCAAAAGCACTGAGTTCATGTAACAGTATCACAGGTAATTTCATTATACAAAGTCAGGCAAATCATATGCAAATAACAGTGACTGCTATGGAGGTATGTTCTCGGATTAAACAAATATATTTTTTATTTGAAGATTATTCCTTAATAAATGTTACATATAACAGTACAAAAAAGAAAAAAAATTTATTTACAAAGAGTAAAGGTAGCGAGACTGTCTAGCTATAAATAGTAAACAAAAATATGAAAATAATTTTGTAGCCACATAAAAAAACTATCTTCTTAAAATACCAAATACATAAATACATTCGATAATTATCTATGTAGCTACAATGCTATAGCGACTAATCTGAAATAACTTAAATTCAGTATCAGAGTCCTGAATTTACGATACTGTATTTTTTCACCAACTTCTTTATCCGCTTCATTTTCTTCCTCAAAGCTTGATGATCTTGTTTTGAAATACACCGAAAATATCTACAACCTAAAAAAAAAAAAAAATAAAGACAAATAGTTTTAATACTGATCAAACGCTCCCAACACATTTCTGCATTTTCAACACAGCTTCCATTCCAGCGCACAGTGACTGTGGGAAGAGAGGGCCCGGCGCCCCTGGCACTGAGCGGCCCTGGGTACTCCACACAGGAAACACTGGTTTCCCTTGCTTGCACAGCATTCTTGAATTAAATTACTAGGAGAGAGACTTTTTCTTAAGTGAAAATGCTGCATCCGTGCAGGCACAGATAAGTAAATACAATACAAAGCTATTATGAAACATCAAGGTCAGTAAAGCACATTTCCCTAGCTCTAATACAGCAGAATCCCAGGAGACCTTGTACCAGCACAGCCGAACGGTCGCTGGCTGCGGCAGCAGTCTGCACCTGTGTCCTACCGGCCCCACGGGCGCTCCAGTCAGAGCACAGCACCAACCGCAGTCGACAGCGCAGCACCCTGCTTCCCACCCGCGGAGCTTTCCACCCGCAGACGGCCTGGCCCCGACCCGGGACTCCTTTTTCTGTTCACTGCTTTCTCTATGCAACGGCTGCTTTTCTAGCATCCAACATCCATACGTACTGCACTAGATGGGCTGTAAGATGGACGAACGGTTATACTCTGTGATTTCAAACTCCTCCCAAGGCAACGTCCAGACGGAAAGAAGACAGAAACACGTACCTTTCCCCAGCAGCACGCCTGCCACGAAGGCTTTCTCGTGAGCCAGAGCTTTGTCCTCCGTCCAGTCTCCTTTTGCCCGGAAGGAGCTGAAGTGAAAGCCGGGCCACCAGTTTTTCCTGGAGGTCCACTGCTCGTGCACCCAGGCGAGATGATTTCTGGGAAAGGAAAGGCCAAGCACAAGGTCAGGGATGGAGAGGAAGCTCCACGGCCAGGGCGTGAACTCGAGAGTCTGCAGAGCGATGACAAGGAAGACGTCTTCCAGCTCCCGTCTCAGCCCGGGCTTCACAGAACACAGGCCAGAGTGAGCTCCATCAGCCGCCTGTCTGTCTGTCTGTCTGTCTGTCTCCAGGCCCCACTGCCACTTAACTGAGCAGCCGGGTCAGCCGAGCGCATGGGCAACAGCACGGGCTACGAAGTCCAGGTCCTGGGCGTACATCTCAGACCCCCCACACTCCACCCGTGGGGCCCTGGCCACACGCTCACCTCTCTGAGCTGTGTCAGTCCCCTCGAGGGCATGACCAGTACCACCTCGTAGCACCGTCACCGGGGTTACACCGGCCCAGCGATGCAGCGGCCTCAGACAGAGCCCTTGGCATACTGTCTGGCGCATGCTAAATGTTCCCTAAATGTTAGCTTTTATTACTAATTAAAAGTTACTTTAAAACCTTATTTTAAATTGCATGTTACAAAAAATTACCGTCCACATTCAGATGCCATTACTACCCACAGGCATGAACACCCGGGGCTGACACCGCACTGGACAATGCTGAGAGCGCGTCAACCACTTAATTGAGCCAATGCATATCAGGGACCTATCCTGCAGAATGCCCACAGGTTCAAACAAGGGACGGCACAGTTCTCTGCCTTCAAGACCTTTCCAGTTAGCAGGGGTTTAGATGGTACTTTCGACCTGCAAAGTGGCTTACTGTGAGCACATCAACATATCACACCAGAAATATTTTATAATCAGCTCTGTTCAGACTGCAAGGTCAGGTCAGATCTGAAGCCTGAAACCCATTCCCACCGATAATGAACTTCCTAACCAACTAAAAATGGATAAAAAAAATCTTTTTTTATATCCTTTCTTCTCACCAAGTGAAAATGACAAGTCCTCCCTTGTCATGTGGTACCAGGAGTAACGGTACCAGGAGTGGTACCATTAGTGCCGTTCCTTTTCCTGGAAACGTGCCCCTAGTGGCATCGTGATCAGAGGTGTCGTTTTGGACACCCGGCTCACAGTGCACTTCGTAAGTATCTGCTGGGCAAACCCCCTCGGTGATCTCATGAGGCCTGGGAATCCCACTGAGGGCAGCACGTGACAGCAGCTGGGAGGAGAGCTGCCCCGCCCCAGGATCCGAGACCGTGATGACATGCAGACCACAAAGAGCTTCCCGGGGCCTCGCAGGGTGGGAGGGACCCATCTGTGCTCCCTTCCAACTGGAAAACCCACACCTTCCCACCAGTGTGGTGGGACTGACTTTGCTAGCATAGAGAAACCGTGAAGGAATTTGCATAGGTCATACTTGTGACTTGGTGTGTGCTTGCTTCTGAGGGACTCAGAAGACAGCAGCAGAATACACAGTTCAAGAAACCCAAAATCACAGGCAGAGAACTTGACTTAACAACTGACAGATGTCGGATATAATCCTGGGAAATGGTACTATTGCGGGTCCAATAATTAACACTATGTGTCTCTTACTCACCCCATTAAGGTCTGTCTGAGGTACTTTGCCAAGTACTGCCAAGCAGTTCTGTTCTTAGTGCACCCCGCGAAATCCAGGATGCCAAACAGCACCTCCAGGCCCAGCTTGCGGTGCTCCTCCCGCTCTGGAATGGTCACAATGATTAGAGCGACGCAAGGCAGGGAGCACACAGAACCGAAACGATACATTCGGTTGGTGACACACTGCTGAAGCATGAGCCCTCCAGGTCGGTTCACAGATTAAACCAATTCACTGCACTGACACTCTCCGTGATGAACCCGAAAAATTCAGTAATTTGTCCACGCTCCCCAAGTTGGAGTGCTGAGTCTGATCTCTACGCAGGTTGTACTGCGGAACGCGTGAGTCTAAGAGTGACCCCTAACTTTTAAGATTTTATTTATTCATTTTCAGAAAGAGGGAAAGGCAAGGAGGAAGAGAGGGAGAGAAACACTGATGTGTGAGAGATACATCAATTGGTTGCCTCTCACGTGCTCCCAAATGGGGACCTGGCCCGCAACCCCAGCATGTGCCCTGACTGGGAATTGAGCTAGTGACCTCTCAGTTCACAGGCCGGCGCTCCATCCACTGAGCCACCCCAGCCAGGGCCCATGTCTAACTTTTGAGTCCCCAAAGACTTAACTACGAATGGCCATACCAATAACACACATTTTGTCTGTTCTATGTACTATATACTGTAATCTTACAAAACAGCAGGCTAGAGAAAAGAAAATGTTATTAAACATAAGAAAGAGAAAATACTTTTACAGGAGTTACTGAAAAAACTCTGCCTATCAGTGGACCCAGGGTTCGAGCCCACATTGTCCAAGGGCCCACTGCACACACTGAGGACATCACTTAAAGAACCCGCCCTACTCGGGCATTTCCCCCATGTTCCCCCCTCAGCAGAGGCACTGGCACAGGTTCAGCACCGACTGGACTCGGGCTGGTTTCTCCCCGTGAAGACACGTGCTTGTCCACATGGAGCTGCGATGCAGTAGTGGTTAAATGAGGTGATTATACAAAGTAAAGCCCTTTCTATTTGCTGACTGTTGCCCAACATTCTATAGCAGGAGTCAGCGAACTTTTCTGTAACGGGACAGACAGTAAATATTTAAGCTCTGAGACACGTGGTCTGTCACAACTAAGTGGCTCTGCTGCCCTGAGCAAAAGCAGCCACGGCTGATACCACATCTGTGAGTGGGCGTGGCTGTGCACCAGTGGAACCTGATTCACAGAACAGGTGAGCGGGGGTCTGCTGACACCCCCCTCCACCCCATCCCAGTCCACAGCCTGGCTACAGCGAAGAAAAGATTTAAAACACACGTGACTTACCTGATTTTCTCAGTAATCTATGGAATTCTAACATCAGTTTATGAGATGGTACGATCTGATACAAAATCTGAAAGAAAGAGTCATTTTGTAAAATTTACACATGCAAAAGGCACTTCTCAAATTTCGGCTTACTTCCCAATAAAGTTCGTACTGTGGAATGGACCCTCAGAGAATGACTCACAGATGTAACATATGCTTTGCTTTTATCCAGTTTCAATTCGGGTCTAGAAAGTGTTCTATCTAAAACTGTTTTTTAAAAAATCCCTGATAACAATGAGACAATTAGAGGAGGGGGGGATGTATGTGGAAATTCTTTTATTTTCTCCTCACATGTTTTTTATGCTGTTTCCTACTCTCACAAACGCAACTTCTTTTCAGAGGCCAAGACAGAGAAGAGCTGCGGGGAGGAAGGCGGCGTCTCTCAGAGCAGCCCCGTGACGCGTACGGTCACAAAGGCGAGGGAGGCCGTGCACGGGGACACGGTGTAGCAGGGACGTGTCAGGAAGTATTTTCACAGCCGTTTCACATGTCAGAGACATTAAAGGTTTTTCTTCCCAGAAACAGAAAGGACTATTTTTGTATATATGCCAAAAACAGAATTTAAAGTAAAATTCTATTTCTCATCTCAACACATTTGATATTAAAAATGAATTCATCCAAAGCCCTGGCTGGCATAGCTCAGTGGATTGAGCGCGGGCTGTGAACCAAAGTATCGCAGGTTCCATTCCCAGATGTGCATCCCATGCACATGCCTGGGTTGCAGGCCACGGCCCCCAGCAACCGCACATTGATGTTCCTCTCTCTCTCTCTCTCTCCCTCCCTTCCCTCTCTAAAAATAAATAAATAAAATATTTTTTAAAAAATGAATTAATTCCCTCTGCTTGCTGATGTTCTTTGACTTTACACTGAAATAATTTCCTATAAAGCAAAAAATAATTTCTTAAGTTTTTTCTTCTGAACAGCTTTTTAAAAGATCAATCCAGATCAATGTACCAATATCTGAGAGCATTATTAAAACTTGGTTCTTACAAAATCACATTGTCTTACATACTGAATTCTGTATATGGTTGAATTCACTTAGATTTTTCAAAAACTTTTTGTTAACATATAGCATGTAATAGACACGTTACAAATTATGAGTGTGTCATTCAATAAATATTTACAAAGTTATACACACTTATGTAATCAGCAACCAGATCAAGAAAACAGAACATTATCAGAACTCCAGAAATCTTTTGTCAATTTTACAAAATTCTTAGACATGAGTTCTTCAAACATTGGCTTTTGTGTGTCCGCTTGTCTGACTGTTTGCTTTGGCCCCGTTCTTTCGTGCCCCCTCCCAGCGCCCCTCCCACAGCTCCAACCGCGTCAGACCTTCGTGCCAAATCCTTCTTACACTCTTTGTCCTTTCTGTCCTTTCATTTTCCATACGTTAACCTGGTGTGTTCCACACAGCTCATTAACCCTTTCTTCTGTCACGTGCAACAGCTAGTAAACTCATCACTGAGTTCTTAATTTCAAACGCTGCAGTTTTCAATAGGAAAAACTGAGTTTCTCCAAGCCCACCTGGTCTGGAAGGCAAGGAAGTGTCCAATATAGTTACTTTCTGTTAGATACACATGGTCAGTTGGTTTTCAACAAAGTGACCGAAGCAGTCTGGTGGGAAAGGCCAGTCTTTCTCATCAACAGTGCTGCAACCGTCACATGAAAAACAATGGACCTTGATCCTGACCTCATGCCGAACCAAAACATCTGATGAAAAACCATACATCTAAGCATAAAACCGCAATGCTCCTAGAAACCAACACAGAAGAGAATCTTCATGAGCTTGGGTGGGCAAAGATTTCTGAGACAAAAAGTATTAGTAATTAAAAAGTAATTAGAAAAGAAAGATGCATAAACTATACTGTGTCAAAATTATAAATAATGCTTTAAATAATAAGACATAGGAATATCCAACAGGCATATTAAAAAGATGCTCAACAGCTATCAGGGAATTAGTCATTATGGAAATGCAAACTAAAACCACATGAGATGCCACCCCAAAATAGAGTGGCTAAAACTCAAGAGAGTGACAAAACCTGTTGGAGACTGTCCAACATCTGACCCTTGACAAAGTCGGGTCAGAGGAGACGCGTCTGCAAGGAGAAGCAGCTGTGGCCGGATCTCCTGCCCATCTCTTCCAGATGCCTGTCCCTATTAGCATCAGGTGGTGAGATTTTTGGACACCTGTGCTTTATAATAAAATACTCTGCACGATGCCTCTGATTCTGCATGGAATGATTTGCTGACCACTAACTAGAAGCCCCTAATAACCCTAATGCTGCCCACTCCCCCCACCTGGAAAGTAAAGGATAGAATTAAACTGTGGGCAGACTAGCTGCCAGAACACTGAAAGAAGCCGTTGCTGGGAATGTCTAAGGAGTCACCATTCAAAAGCTCAAGATTTATTAGAACCACTGCCTTTCCCATGCCCTGGGCAGGAGTGGTTATTGTTGGGACCAGGTGGAGAGAGGAGGAAGGAGTTTTAATTAAAATATAATAATCCCAGTACATGGAAACATAATATAGCCCCCCCCCCCAGATATGTAGTTAACAGATCTAGGCAAAGAATCATTTATCTAACTTCTATAAACAATAACTAGTTTTTAAAGCACTCCTTGTATCCCTTTAATTTAGATCAATTTATAGAAATTTAGTAGGTATTTATTAATCAGCATGTGAAAGTTTGTGCCCATATAGCTTCGTTGGTTATCTGATTAATGAGCCTCTTGGTCAAAATAACCTTTGTTTCATATGGTTACTCTGTGGGACTTTTTGTAAATTTCAGTTTCTTTGGTTAATATGATTGATCTATAAAACCTTCTGTACTTTTTGAAATTATTTCTATGGTAACCGGTTTTGTGTTAATAATCACACTATGCATTGAATATTGTATAACCTCCCCTATAAAAATAAAGACTGATTTTACTCGGGGAGTCAGTCAGGTCTAGAGAGCCTGGCTGTCCCCCGGCACCCCACCAGGTGTCTCGATTCATTCGTCTTAGCCGTGCATCCTTCGGGGACCCTGAGACCCCGCCGAGGCTGGACCCCGGCAAAAACCAAGTGTTGACAAAGATGTGGAGAAACTGGGCTTTCATCTACTGACAACGAGAAGGTCAATGGTACAGTCACTTCAGAAAATAGTCGGGCAGTTTCTTATGAAGTCGCATGTATACTTCCCGGCAAGTCCACTCTTAGGGAGATACCCAAGAAAAGCGAAAATATATGTGCACGCAAAGACTTGTACATGAATGTTCACAGCAGCATTCCTAATAGCCACAAAGGGGGGAAAATGTCCATCAATAAGAGAATGTATGAAAATGGAATTCTACTCAGCAATAAGGAACAAGCACTGAGACACTAGCAAGGATCTCAGAAACATTACGCTGAGCCAGAAAAGCCAGGCGAGAAAAGAGGGCGCACGGTACCATTTCACTCCCATGACGTTCCAGAAGAGACCAATGTAGTCATGGTGCAGAAAGCAGACAGAACAGATCAAGCAGAAAGGGACCGCCGAGGCCAGGAGTGGGGACTGGACAGGCTGCAAGGCACTCTATGGGACTTTCTAGACTGAGGGAAATGCTCCGTATTTTGGATGTCGTGGTGGTTACATGGGTGTACATATTTGTTCAAGTGCCTCTAAGTGTACACTTGGATTATGAGTTTTATTGCACGTAAACTTCAATCCAGGTGACCTCTAAACAAACAGCAATGCAGAACTTTCCCAGCGTCCAGTGCACCAACCCTGCCTGTTCCATGCACGCTGCAGTGCATAGGAAGCTGGACAGCGATGACCTGACGGCGCTCCCAAGTGGACCCCCAGCCCCATCGAACGCGGACTGACAGCCCCGTACCTTCAGCACACTTATCAGCTTCTCCCTCGGAGCCCTCTCTCTCCTCAGGAAGCCGTACAAGTAGACGTGCGCATTCGGGTTCGACGGGAACTTCTCGTCGTAGGCATAATTAGTGAGGACCTCGCGGGCCCCTTCTCGGTCCCCGTAGAACTCCAGCATCTGCGGAACAAGACGCTCTACCTCAGCGGCCCCTGTAAGACGGCCGTGTGAGCAGTGACGCCCAACTCACTGACGGGTGCCAGGGTGTTACGGACCTGGAAGACAGCCAGCGTCTGCCGCCTGCAACCAGGAGGCAGGCCGGCCTCCGCTCTCACCAGCGCAGTGCCCGTCACAACCCCTACGGAGCAAGGACGTCACCTACGACAAAGGCCCACGTGGGTCCCCGCTTTTTCCTAGTCGTACCCTGTTCCTGAGAAGTGCAGCAACTCCACGGAAGCGCTGTCCTGTGAGCAGGGCAGCGCTGGTCGGGGCGCGCACGACCACCGAGAACCTCAGGCCCTCCCTCCGTGACTTCAGCCACAGAGGAGTGCGCAGCAGCTGCTGCTCCTCTCGTCTCACCCCGCCCATCCCCGGAACTTCCAGACCCACCAGCACTGGGGGGCAGGGGTTATCTTCCGACAACCCAATAGTCGCTTTAGCACCGTGAAACCAAAAGGCAAATTGTTCAGATGACATTCCCAGTGCCCAGCGCCAAGGCCCCTCCATCGCTTCACAATGACTGAGCAAGCAGGACGTCCCCACGAATGTCTTAAAAGCCGTTATTCTTCATCTGATACATTATGACCTAATTTCAGATTTCTGTCTCCTTCCCACTCCACTCCATCCCATCAAATCACAAACGATCGATCCTTCCGCATTTCCTTTAAACTCAGTAAGGATAACAGAGTTGATATTTACAACCAGATTGCTATTTATTCTATAAACATTTGGCCATGACACATTATCCAGTGGTAAAAAATAAACACAAAGTTACATTTAAAGAATACCACTATAAACAAAAGTTACTCAGACCAAAAAAGATACACCTTATTTTTTAAACAATTTTTAAACATTTTAGTTTCCTTCTGATCCACAGAGATTAGGCTTAAATGAAACTAATAAAACTTCATGAAAAGTCTGCTTACCTCCACGTAACTCTTCACAAAGGGGTCCCAAACTCCAGGAACCTGGATCAGCGAACGGAAGTTTGTGGAAGTCTTCCAGCTGTGGTCGAGCATGCTCTGAGACGCGGCGCTGTAGGCGTAATCATCCTCGTCTGCCCAAAGATGAGAGGGTTTTGAGAACCATCCAGCGTCGAAGACTCCCGCTGAACCAGTCATCAACGACTACCCATGGGAAAAGCTCAGGCCCCACGGGCTCTGCTGGTGAATTATAACAAATAAAGAATAACACTAACTCTTCAAAAGCTCTTCCCTCTAAAAAAAGTAACGGCAATGCAGGCACAGCTCTTTGTGCGTGTTCCACAAAGCACTCAATTGCACGCTTTTATTGGGAGAATTGTATTCAGAATCACATCTCAATTTTCAATAAAGCTGTGTTTTTAAAAAAAACTACGAGAGATCACCACACCTTACAAACTGGGCGACATGAAAAATCTAGCAGTAGTGTGTATTAAAGAGATTGCAGACAAAAGAAAACCCTGATCAGACTCCCAGTGGAACAGGAATTGGAAACCGCTTTGGGAAGGGCTCAGCCTATTCTGCACTAAAGCTGAAAACACACATACCCCGTGACGACGACTCTGCTTCTGGAAACACACACCTACGTGGGCCGGCATATGTGCCAGAGAATTTGAGGCGTTACCCATAATAGCCAAAAACTGCTAATCACCCACACGACCGTCAATACACAGAAGGAATAAACTGTACGACCATCACACAACGGAATGTTTTAAAAACCAATGTTAAACAACGTGCGCAAACAGGACACTCGGGGGCAGGCCGCCCTCACTGCGCTGCCCACAGACACGCCCCGGAGTGGGCAGTGTTGCGAAAAGCAAGGCCGTGCCTGCAGACAGAGCAGGACAGTGGTTTTCTGGAGACAGGACAGGAGGCGGTGCAGTCCAGAAGGCACCCAGGGGAGCCTTCTGCAGAGCGCGCTCCTGAATCTGGGTGGGGATTACATGGACGTTTGTTTCAGAGTTGTTCATTCCGTCACACCTCTGTTTTATACACTTTTTCTGTAAACAGCAGGTCCTCAAATGACACCTTGCATTCAGCACCGTTCCATCAGAGTGTTGATGACATGCCACAGGAACTCAACTCCTGTTCACGTCAATCAGCCCAGGGTAAAACTGGGTTTGTCACCTGTCATTTCACTGGAAGTCACAGCACTTGTATCAACAGCGTTAAGTGGGGACTTTCTGTATGTTAAATTTCACAATCTTACAGGTTTAAAAAAGAAAGTTACACAGTCTTTCAAAAGCAGTAGCTAAGAGAAGACCAAAGCACTCTGGGGGACCACTGCTACTTTTTAGCCAATAATTAACCCTCGCCAAAAAAAAGAGACCTCACTGGTGGACCACTGAATAAATACCAACACACACTGGAAATGAGGTGGTAAGGGGAGAAAGTAGGTAAGAAATGACAGAGGAAAGAATTTTAAAGACAAAGGCAGATCCCCAAGGAAGTATGAACCTGCTGGGTGTGAACCTGCTCTGGAAGGGGGTCCCCGGTCACCAAGAGCATCAGGTCCAACCAGGGCGGCCACAGGAGCAGTGGGGAACTGTTCCAAGCCAACTGGAGGCAGACATTCACGTGTTTGTTCTTATGAGCATGGCTACATAAACCCAGTCTGAATTTTGTTCTGTTACACAGACACCTGAGGTTAGAAATCACCCAAGGAGCTCCACGTGTCATCCCATCCTCACCCCTGCTGCCCAGGACAAAGTGTCGGCCGCGGGGAGGTGCTGAATCACCGGTCTGTGGAGAGGACCTGATGCAGGCCAGGTCCCAGCTGCTTTCACCATCAAATGTTTACTTCAGTTCTGCCCGACCATGTGTGAGAAGTAAACATTGACTTTGAAATTTACCTAGCCAACATCAGCAAGCCTTTAAAAAATATCGCAGCGGGCGTTATGGCAAGTTAACTAAAGAGAGAGAGGACACATATGTGACCTCAAAAGACAGACTGGTGTAGACAAGGAGATACACATGACAAAACTCAGAACAAAGAAGCAGCAAGAGCCCTGGCTGGCACAGCTCAGTGGATTGAGCGCAGGCTGCGAACCAAAGCATCGCAGGTTCAATTCCCAGTCAGGGCACATGCCTGGGTTGCAGGCCACAGCCCCCAGCAATCGCACACTGATGTTTCTCTCTCTCTCTCTCTCTCTCCCTCCCTCCCTCCCTTCACTCTCTAAAAAGTAAAAAAAAATAAATAAAATCTTAAAAATTGCTAAAAAAAATTTGTTAAAAAAGCAGCAGCAAGAGACGAAGAACCAAACGATATAGGCTGGACAGGTGGCAGACCTTCGAGAGTGAAGGGATGAGAACCTGGGCCCAGCGAGTGCGGAAGGGCAGAGGGCATTCTGGGTAAGGAGGCTACACAGAGACCTTCCCAGGTTACTGGGGTGAAGGGAGCAGTTCAGAAGTATCTTGGGAGAGGAAAAACTAGGCAGAGGGAAGGGAATTCTGAGATTGGTAAAAGCAGGGACTGGAGACCAAGGCAACACTGCTCATCTCAGAAGCGTCGCAAGGAAACACTGCTCAGCGCACAGGACGTGGTCGACACCGGGTCTGAGATTGGGGCGCAGAATGAGAACGTAACGAGAACAGGTTAATCCCAGAGCAGCGACAGAGAAACACCGAACAACAGAGAGAAAACGCAGAGAACCCACAGCTCCAAAGACACAAGGGGCTGGCACAGGGCACCTCCCCACGGAAACAGTCAGAGCAGGGGGCTCCGTGTGAGGACACGGGGTCCATCAATCAAGAAAACCGTCTATTACGACCTCTGTGCAGAGTGGAAAGGCCTTCACCTCGCTCTGTACTTTGAACAGATTACTCTGAGAAACAACATAATAAAACACACTGAATCCCATTCTAAACCCACAAGAAACATTGATTACATGCAATAATGCCTGCTGAAGAAAATGGTCATCCTTCTTGGAATCATGTTTGAAAAAAGCAATGAATCTAAAATGGCCATCAACTTAATTTGTGTAATTTTTGTCTAAAAAGTTCTTTGATCCATCAGAAACGTAAAGGGTGACGATCGAGAATTTTACATCCACGGAAATGTCCGTTGTCGGGAGTCTCTGGGGAAGCCCAGCTGGGGGACCAGACGCTCCTTCAGGGCCCTGTGACCCAGCCTCGTCAGCACGGGGAAAGCCTGCGCGGGCCACTCACCGAGCCGGGACAGCCGCGCCTTCCCCTCAGACCAGGTGTGATACCGCAGGAGCCCCCTGTAGGCCTGAATCAGGTTGACCAGCACCTCCTGGGAAGCGGACTTGTCGCCGTACCGCCACGTCTCCGCCTGGCTGAGGTTCCTGCTGGCATCGTCAAGCAGCCCGTGGTGCATGAGGTACAGCGCGTGCTGTAAGGAGATCTGCAACGGCGATAAGGAAACCCCCTTGACCTTCAGGTCCTTACACAGCCCCTCAACAGAAAGTAAGTTCGGTCAACACGTGGTACTTGCTGGGCTGAGACCTTGGTAGCACACCAATGATCTTACAACACTGTCCCTATCATCAAAGGTTTCAGTCTGCCCTGGCTAATGTGGCTCAGTGGATTGAGCGCCGGCCTGCGAACCAAAGGGTAGCCAGTTCGATTCCCAGTCAGGGCACATGCCTGGGTTGTGGGCCTGGTCCCCAGTTGGGGGCACTCAAGAAACAACCACACACTCATGTTTCTCTCCCTCTCTTCCTCCCTTCCCCATTGCCAAAAATAAATAAAACATATATATATTTTAAGTTTCCATCTAGCCAAGAGGAAACAGCGGAAACAACATGAGGTGAACAAGAGAAAAATTATGTAAGCTTACAGAGAGAAGGCAGCAAGATCCCGTGGAAAGAACCTGGGCTTTCCAGACAGCGTCCTGGCTCAGACGCTACGCAAAAGCCACGCAAACAGAGGGCACAGGGTGGCCGCCGAGGGCTTAGGGCGGGAGAAAGCAGAGGACGGCGGTCCAAGGGCACAAAGGTCCACTATGAGATGAGTAAGTGCCAGGGACCCACAGTGCAGTAGGCTAACTACAGCTGAAGATGCTGAGCTGCGGTGAGAGTAGGGCTTTAATGTTCTCAGTGTAACACCGCCACCAACAGAACGGTAATCATGTGCAGTGAAGGATGCGCCAATCACCTGATTGCGGTAGCTCTCACAACGTACCATGCAGCAAAGCATCACACTGTACCCAGTAAACTTATGCAATGTCATATGTCAATTACATCTCAGTAAAGCTGGCAAAAACACTTTCATGTACTCAAACTCCCAATTTGTCTAGCTCTATCCTTTCCCAAATGCACCAATTCCTAGAGAGCTCAGAGGACTTAGGCAAAGGGTGAGGACGTGGCCCATCAGCATAATGAACACAGGTGCCGTCTCCGAAGGACGGGTTCTGGGGGCCAGAGACACAGGAGCAGACGGCACTTCGCTCGGAGAACAGGGCGGGGAGCGGAAACGCAGAAGCGCACGGTCCTCACAACACTGCTTTCTTCCAGGTTCTCTTCTCTACCCAGGAGTCTTACCTTTCTGTCCCTGCCTTTCACCTGCGCCCTCTCACCACCGGGACAAGCGACTCCGCACCGAGGAGGCGCAGTCACGAGGCCGCACCCTCACCTTTAGGTAGTTCATCACGCCGATATTCTTCATCCTGTCGGCAAAGGCACTGAAAGTCTCCACGCTGCTCCTGGGGTGGTAATAGAGAATCTCACTGCCAAGTTTCCAAATAACCTGTCAAAACAGAAATTACTAACAAAAATGTAAAACCTTTGCCTTAACCAATGTCCACGAAAAGCACTTTTTCGTGATTACAACACTAAAAAGCAACCCGCAGTTTCTTTTCCTCCATACCACGTCCATCAACACCGCACTGCACGTCACCCAGCGAGAATAACATTGTATCGCAGGTGATACAATCTTTCCCAGCAACTGAATCAAAATTCCAGATAACTGTAACAGTGCCATTTTTAAGTCAGTAGTCTAAAACGGTGGGCAGTTAAGATACACATTGATGATAAAAATTTTAGCTAGGAGGAAAATTTAAAATAACTTGGGTTCTATTAATATTGCTTCTTCATTGCTCTTGGTCCCCTCTTTATCATCTACAAAATGAGGGCCACAGACTAGACACTCCCTGCGACCTCAACAAGCTTCATTACTATCAACTGTATGTAATCTAGACGGAGAACTCCAATTTAAGAATTGTTATCAACCATGGACAAATGTTAATGAAATATATTTTTTCCCCAGGGCACCAAAACTTTGCTGACAGAGACTGGAGCTCTTCTTTTTCATGGAAATGAGAGACGTCAGGGCCACAGGTACACGTCTCTGGCACAGAGACCAGAGAGCAAACAATCACCCGAGTGAGTTCGGGTGCAGAAGACTAAGGCCTGAGTGCTGGGCCAGGAAGAGGAGCAGAGAGAGTAAGAGACAGAGGAGCAGCCAGCGAGGCAGGAGAGAAAACGGAGAGCTCCATGTGCTGGAAGCCAGGTGACAGTGTATCACACAGGAGGCAATGACCTACTGCCAACAGATCACGTTAGATGAGCACTGAGAACCGACACTGGATTTAGCATTACGGAGCACCGCTGACCTTGACAAAGCATTTGGGGAAATGGCCACCTTGGAGGTCGGGGAAGCCTAACCGGACACTGCTGGAGAAAACAGGTTCACACGCACTCTTTCAAGGAGTTCTGCTGAGCGGGAGGGTGGAGATACGGAGCAGAGCCGATGGAGGAAGAGGGGTCAGAATGATTTTAAGATGGGTAACATGTTTCCCCTCATCCTGTACAGAGGGGAAAATAATGACAAAGGGGGAAATGAATTATCAGAATAAATAAATCAATGTTAGGGCAATCTGAGAATTCAGAATTCAAACTATTTTTAATCTCCTTTAAAATCACAATAAGTAACAAGAGTGTGCAAAACAACGTCCAATACAAACACTCCATCTAAAAATACTTCTAAATCAATCCCCCACAGACCCCACAAAAGCTATTCCGGGGGGAGCTCAAGAGGCCGAAATGCCCAAACCCCGGCAATCCCTCCGGCGGACTCACACCTCACTGACCTCGGGTGCAGCCTGCCTTTTGTTGCTGTCTGAATCCTCCAGGACCTGAAAGTAACTGTGCATGTACTCGGCCGCTCGCTGCCACTGGTGCTTCAGCAGAGCTTCCTGGATGAAGCTTAAACAAGCACTTGTTGTCTGAGCAAAATCCTTCTGCTTTCTCCCTCCAGTCGCTACGAAGATGAAAGAGAAGAGTCTTTAAAACTTGTGCATTAATTAGCAAAAATAAAATAACAGAAGAAAGAAACTATTATTGCTCCAACACTCACTATGCCAGAGGCTGTATGCCAGGAACTTAACGTGTTATCTTATTGTTTTTCTCATATATTTCAGTCATTAAAAGTATGAGCTCTGAGCACTGGCTGGTGTGGCTCAGTGGACTGAGTGCTGGCCTGTGAATCGAAAGGTCACTGGTTTGATTCCTGGTTAGGGCACATGCCTGGGTTGTAGGCCATGACCCCAGCTGGGAGCATGTGAGAGAGGCAACCACACATTGATGTTTCTCTCCCTCTCTTTCTCCCTCCCTTCCCCTCTAAATATAAAATAAAATCTAATATATATATATGGGCTTTAAGATAGACGTGGCTTTACTCCTGAGACCAGAGCTTAAGGAGCTATTTGAGATTCGGTTTCCTCACCTTGAAGAGGCCTAGCACAAAGATTTACTGAGAACGTACTGATATGATTACAGGAGATGAGATTTAGATCAAAAGATAAGGAAATAGGAGCTAAAGTCTAGAATGAAGGTAAAAGCAGTATTTGAGACCTTGCTTCCCAGTAACTGTCTCAGTTTGGGCTCAAATAAACTCTTCTGAAAGTTCTTTACAGGTCTGGATGTTTCTTACGTCAACAACAAACTCAGATTAAAGCTACCATTCGATAAATGTGCTGCACTGTAAAGAGATGAGTCATTTTCACTTATCGGTTAGTATTTTACTGGGGGCTAATTATTTTCAAATGCCCTGTTTTCTCTTTTTGAGTTTGGATATTTTAGGACACAGAACATTAAAGAAAAAAGGAAGTAAAGATGGCCTTACAAAGGAAACTAATTTGCACAAGGTCAAAGGTTAGGACACATCGACTCACAGCTGTTCTTCACCCTCCACCCCACGACCTATGTTATTTTACTAGAAAGAGTAACTGCCCCGTATTTACAGAGCCTGGTACTGGGACTCCCACTGAATGTGTTCTCAATCTGGCATTTTTTCTTCTCCATTTAATTAAACTTTTTTTTCTCTCATCAAGCAAGAAAAAAAAAAACCCTGCCTATAACCCATCAGCTACAAAAGGGGGATGGGGGAGAGAAGGTCAAGTTAAGAAAAGAGGAATTTTCGGGCAATGAGGAAAGTGCTGGTTCAGATGCATTCCCAGAACCACTGTCCAGCAGGCCAACATACAGATCATTGCTTCTTCTACGTGTCCTTCTACGGGATTTATCCCACAGAGAAACATGTGTACATTCACATCAGATGGAAATGGGAGGAAATATCCCACTCGAAATCTGTTATAGACCAATTCTATTAGGAATTATTTCAATGCAATTCAACAGCAACTTCTTGAAAATACCTCCTAGGTACGCACTCCTTGATGCCAGAGACCGCATCCCACCAGTTAGCCAATGCCAGGGATGTAATAAGCACTCAGTGAGGAAAAAAAAGTGGTATCTACCATAATATAGACTGTTATTAATTGAAAGGAAAAGAATTCTAAAAGAAATAAGAGAAGAACCTACTTGTTTATTATTTCTTTTTTTTGCTACAGCATAAGAAACCCTCATGTATTTCGTTCCTATCTTGAAAAGTGAACCACCCTGGTTCTTCATTTTGTATCCACATTGAATCTGATCTCTTGCACTGATGGCAAGCGGTCACATGCTGTTTCACTTACCCACACTCTCTACAAGCTTTTGCAGCCACGGAAAATGCATTCCTGAACCGGAGCCCACACTCCGTTCCCCTGGGTCATCCTCCGTCCTGGGCCTCAGCAAGTCTTCGCTGAAATCACTCATACCTATTTCAAAATGAGAATATCTGTCACTTTCTGCACATCTCAATCCACAGCCTTCTGAGGTATACAGAAAGACAGACATTTTTAAATCTAGTACATATTACCTGATCAGCAAAATTAATTGTACTGGTAGTTCCTGCAAAAAACAAATTTATGTAAGCGACAGCCAAAATAAATGATCCATTCAAAAAACAGACAAATGTTACGTTTCAAGAAAACACAACAGTAAGTATGACCTCTTGATTTAAAACAGTAACAAAAAGAAAACTCAACTCAAGTCTAAAGAAACAGCAAAATAATGCAAAACAAAACAATATTATAATAATAATACTAGCTACCATTTACTGGCCCTTCTATATACACTGGGCACATAAATCACCTAATTTAATCCGTACAGACATCCTATGATTTTCTTCCCTTTTCACGTTGAAAAATGGAAGGGCTTAGGGAAGTAATGTCATCCAGCCCAACCTCAGCAAGGTGAGGCCAATATTCTATATCCAATGGTTCACTACAGTATAGGTCCTGCTGAAACTGCCTTCCCTCTTCTCCACAGTCCTACACCGCTACCCTCGTTCAAAGACACCTTCAAGTTGGGTCTAGATTACTGCATTAGCTTTCTACCTAGTGACCCTGCCTCAAATTTGGCTACTTCACATCGGAGCCAGAGTAAATCTTCTGAAATCAAGTTCTATGGTTAGAAGCATGGGTTTTAAATAGCACAGGAATTTAAATCCCATGCACGTGTGTTTTAAGGAATCCTTAAAGAAGCCACTCTTCGTACCCAAATTCTCAAAACCTACAGAAGTGTCACGCATGTACCACCTTAAGCAAAGCGTTGCCACCCTTGTGCCTCCTTCTCAGAACTCGAGGAACGGCGCATCAGGAAAAAATGCCGGGAGAACACGGGTGGACGCTAGTGTAGCCCTCCGGGTTCCACTCTGACTGCCCGCAGTGACTGACGGCCCACAGCCGTAGCCCCTACCTGTCCAAAGCCGGACCCCCTTCTGGACCACTAATCCTGGGATCGTGAGTCTGGCGCGGCTGGCGCAACCACCGGAAACGGAGTTAGCGACTGCTGCGTGTGAGCATGCGCAAAATCCGCGTCGGGCTCTCAGGCGGCGCACAGACGCAGCTGCGACTGCGACCCTAACTTCCGCCGCGCAGCCGTGACTGTCCCGGACTCGACCCCCACCTCCCCCGGCGCCGTTTCCTCCGCCCTAAGTAACCCGGAAGTGACCGCGAACTGCCACCTTCCCATGGCGTTCGCTCCGGATTTAATCTTAGTCTACCCCAGTCGGGAAAGTGGGAGACTTTATTTGCTAATGGATGTTGGGGCCACGGGAGGGCAAGTGGATGAGGTGAAGAATCAAAGTGCAGAATGTCCCTTTACCCCAGTAATTCACGTTTAGGTTTTTGTTTGGCTGGTGGTCCTGGCAAAATCAATCTGCATAGGCCTTTTACTTATTTCCTTGAAATCATTTTTCTCTTTTATCAAAACGTAGCTTTGAATGTAGGTGACCCTTGACTACCTCCCCCAAGTTTGAGCAAGGATTTTTTTTTCCTCTCAGCAAGGGAGTCACTGACTTGAGAAACGCTGACAAACTTCTTATGAAACAGAGGTGGAAAGTGAGAAGCCTAAATGTGCAGTATTGCAAAGTGGAGCTCCAGGGAAGATGGCCCTGGAAAAGCAGAGGCCAATGGAAACACCGTATCTGTCTCCAAAATTCGGAACGTCGATCTGAGAAAGAAGGGCCAGACTGCCTTTCCAAACCTCCGAGGTAACAGAACTAGGACTAAGGAGTGAACGTTAAATGGAGGCAGCTGTCAAGTCTTCACAAGAATTGCGTAAGGCTGCACAGGTAATGGCATAGGCTGCCGCAGCAATCTCGGGAGTTTCCCCGACCCAGACAGCGAACCGTTGAGCAGAATCCGAGTGTTGCAGAGTTGACTGAAGGGTCTGATAAGAGTTTGTACAGGAATTCCTGTAAAGGCTGCAGATACTTGATTCTGTCCTGTCCTCATAAACACCATGCAGTAGCCATGAACTTGCAAGAAAAATTCCCTCTGCTGTTCCTGCGTCCTAAGTCCCTGGCCTCACTCAAGCCTGTGCTCTGACTCCACTGTCAGGTCTGATCTGGATGACGGTGTGGTTCCGAGAAGACACACAAATAAAAATAACAGACATGGGTTTCTAGTCTAGAGGCTCGGTATGGCTACATTTCTTCCCTTGCCATGAAGTATAATTTCACCCAAACCAACCCAGAACTGATTTTATATGGCAGAAATCCATGTTTTCACAAAAATGGTGAAGACATTTCTGATTTACTGTAACATTTCTTAGACAACTCTAGATAACGGTAGATAAAAGAGAATAAGTTCAGAACAAATATCTTTATGCTTGTATGCCCTACCTACACCCTCCCTTGTCCCACAGTACCATTCTGGTAGAAAATGTGCTAGGTGAAGAGAGTAAAAAGAAAATGACTATACTGTACTGCATCCAATGCCATAAATAAGACAAAGAAATGCACGACAAAAACACAATATAAAACAAAATATGCACGCAGAAGGCTTTCTAGACTCCATTGTAGCAGAAAACATGCCCTAAGGAACAAGGACTTCCTTACAATTCCATTGAAGAGCAACTTAATATAATTACTACATCTTTTAAAGGTGGAAACTTCTTTAGAGAATATTATTTCCACAAAACCCTTCACTCATTCCCTGCAATCTCATAAAGAACATGCTTCAGACAACCAAACGATTGGAAAGACATAGTCTATGTAACATCACAGCTAACAATGCAAACAAGATTTAAAAAGGAGTGTGGCAAAATGAAAGCATAAGACCAAACACAACCCTGGCTGGGTTGGCCCAGTTCTTGGAGCACCTTCCTAATGCACCAGGGTTGCCAGTTTGACCCAGGGCACATACCAGAAGCAGCTGGTGGATGCATAAGTGGATGGAGCCACAATAAATGTTTCTCTCTCTCTTTCAAATCAATAGTTTAAAAAAGAACAACAACAGATCACATGATAACATAGAGAAAAATATCCAACTATATACACCTGACTCAGACTTGAGAAAAAACAAACCTATATTCTCGAAGGCTGAGCTTCATTGTTTTGCTGGTTGGGCTCCCTGAGCTGCCCTATTAAAGGGTCCAGGCTATCCTGCTGCAGAGGAAGGCCATGTGGAGAGAGGAGGTGCAACAGCACATGGAAGAGGCCGCCTGGAGCCAACAGTCAGCATCTTCATTCCACACACAAGAGGAGGAGCTTCTCAGAACTTGCAGCTCGAATCAGTCACTTGTACCACTGCGTGAGTGTCACCTCCAGACCTCGACACTTGGAGGAGAGGCGAGCTATTCTCGCTGAACCATGTACACATTCCTGACTCACAAAACTGCAAGCAAGGAAACGGTGGTTACGAGCTGCGGAATTCTGGAGTAGTGTGTTACACCACTGTAGATAACAGCGACAGGACATGCATAATTTGCATCTTCCGTTTTTTTCCTCCATCGGCCTTGTTATAGATTACCAGTCTATTTATGCAGTGGTAAAAAAAACAAACAAACAAACAAACTTTGTGAAGTGTCAACATTTTTTTAACTTAAGGCTCATTTTATTTCCCCAAGTAAGGGACGTTTTGGTAAATGTTCCGTGGGTACTAGAAAAGAACATGTGTTCTGCAGTTGTTGAGCAGAGTGTTCTACGACATCGGTGAGGTTAACGTGCACAACGGTTTTGTTCAGATCTTCTATATCGTTACCAATTTTTCACATAATAATACTGTTAGCTACTGAGATAAGGGTGTTACCATTGCAAATTGTGTTTGTGGATTTATCTCTTCCTTTACTTCTGTTAGCTCTTCCTTCACACAGTTTGAAGTTTTGTTACTGAGCACATAAACATTCCCAGTTCTTCTGTCTTCCTGATGTAATCATCACTTTATCGTTAGGAACTATTCTTTTGTCTCTGGTAACACTCTTCATCCAGACGTGAAATTCACCCGACATTATCATAGTCATGGCAGCTTCTTAGTTTACAGTTTGCACGGTAGATCTTTTTCCATCTTTCTACTTTCAATCTAACTCTGTTTTTATGTGATGTGCTTCCCTTGTCAATAGGAGTTGGTTGCTTTTATGTTTTTAATCCAATCTGACCATCTCCACCTTTTCATTGGTGTGTTGTATTAATTCATATTAACTGTAATAATGGATAGTGTTGAGATTGCCTCTATCATTTTGATATTGTTTCCAATTTGTTCCACTATTTTATATCCCTCTGGTCTTCACTTGATGCCATTTTGGGAGTTAATCAAATGTTTTAGTATTCCATTTGAATTCTTCTGTTGGCTTTTAGCTATATCTTTTTGCATTATTGTTTAGCAGTGTTTCTAGGAATTATGATATGCATTCTTACATTATCGACCGCTTAAAGTTACAATTGTGACAGTTCTCATGAAATAAAGGGGCCTTGCCACAGATAGTTCCATTTACCACCACCCCCAAGTCCTTCTGTGCTTTATTGTCTTATATGTTACATTTACACTCATTATTATTTTGCTTTAACCAGTCATATGCATTTTAACAAAATTAAGAGAAGAAAAATATATATTGCCTTTTATATGGACCTATGCTTTGCCATTTCCAGTGTTTTCCTTCCTTCCCGTAGTTTATCTTCAAAAACAGCTGCCAGCAATTCTTCCTATTCCTGCATGTGGAAGGTGCTTCTCCCATTCAGCGGGAGAGTCTGTTCCCCCCACCCTTGTGCCTTGAATCTGGGCAGGTCCTTTGACTTGCTTCGATGAAAAACCATGGCAACAGCGATGTCATGCCAGTTCTAAATGTAGGCCTTAAGAAGCCTGGTTTTTTCTTCTTTTATTCTCCAGGAATTCAGCCAGCAAGTAAAGAAGTCTGGTCTGGGTTACTGAATAATAAAAAATGTTTGGAGAGAGAGAGGCCTATCCCAGTCACTTCAGCCACCATATCTGAGCCACCAGACACACGAATGAAGTTGCAGCCCCAGCCAGCCCTGCCAGCTGAATGGAGCGGCCACCACATGCGTGACCTTGGCCAACAACCCTCAGATCTGAAGAGTCACCTGCTTAAGTCCAGCCAAGGCATAGAATAGGAAGAAATAATAAGAAATTATCATTTTAAACCACTACATTTATGACATGGTAAAGGATAACTAAAACCCTGGGTCTCAGTTTCCATCAGGTGTGCCATCTTTCATCCAGAGAAATGTTTTGTAACATTGCTTACATTGCAGACCTGTTGGTGTTGCATAATCTCAGCTTGTATCGATCTGAAGGATATGTTGTCCCCTAAAAAGCCAGCAGAGCCAGAAACACTTGCCTAAATCAGTAATGTGCTCTGGTCTATTACTTAACTGTGACTGTGTTTTCCTACATGCATTCACATTGTTTTATTATCCATTTAAATGTCACTCCCAGTTTCTTTGTGTTTGTCAAGAATAGTAAATGTATATGAGATAATTGTGAGGAATAAAAGCATGACTAGTATTTAGTGACTAAGAGTGTAAGGATGATTGTAGCTTATACTTTTTATTAATAGCTTCAGGTTCATCTGAAATGGCAATGAAATGCTCAGATATCCCAACAACAGCTTAAATATCTGATCACAAACAAAAAATGTGGGAGTTTTGCTAAAACTGCCATCCTTCTTTCTCCTTCCACAGAATTTCCAAAACAGGCTTGCCAAAAATATTTTAAATTCTAAAACACAATTTTTAGCTTTCTTTCCCTAAAATAAGTATATGCAAAATAATGTGCAGACATCTACAAATATATGGTATGGATCTGGTGTAAAGTTTTAATCCTTGCGTTTATTTTTAAAGACATTTTCTCTCCTATTTTTTAAAAAGATTTTATTTATTTCCTTCTAGAGAGAGGGGAAGAGAGAGAGAAAGAGAGGGAGAGTAACATTAATGTATGAGAGATACATCAGTCGTTTGCCTCTGGCATGCCCCCATCCGGGGACTTAGCCTGCAATTCAGGCATGTGTCCTGACTGGGAATCAAACCAGCACACTCAGCCCCCTGAGCCACACCAGCCAGGGCTAATTCTTGCTTTCTTGAGCTGTTCTGTCTTTAAATGTGCCTAGTCTGAATTGGTATGTGCTGTAAGTATAAAACACACACCAGATTTCCAAAAAAATAAAGAACATAAAATGTCTCATTAATATTTTTATAATGACTACAAATTGAAATAGTAATATTTTTTATGTATTGAGTTAAATAAAATGTATGACTAAAATGAATTTCATCTGATTTGTTTTACCTTTCTAAGGTAACTTGTAGAAAATTTAAATTTGTAGCTGGCATTTTATTGCTACTGGACAGCATTGTTCTAGAGAATCAGTGAGAAATAGGGAAACATCAGGTTGAGATCCTTTATTTAATCATTCTGGTTTGATGTCATTCATTCATCCTCTTATGTATTACATACCATTTCCTATCCTAGGCAGATTTAAACTGGAATGAGCTTTTATATTTGCAGGGAACTCTAACTTTTTCTGTACGCAATTGCTTGATATCTACATTTAGGTAGTCTTCATAATGGTATTTATGTTTCTGTTCCTAATTTTATACTGAATATATCAATTAAAATGTTGTGGATGTAGAAGCTTTGCTTCGTCTGGATGTGTGATTTGTTAACAGGTGGGCTGTGATTGGGAGGATGTTGCTTGCCACCCTGACTTTTAGTAAGAAAGGAAGGATCTAGAGTAGGTACTATGTAAAAATATCCCCCTGTGACAAAGTCATTGATTTGCTGAACCTCTTGTTGGCAAAGAGCCAGACATGTTGCTGTTTAATTTTTTAAACAACATAAACGGTCAATCTTTAATGCGCGACCTTACTTGCTTCTTAAAGAAACACCGTGACGCGTCAACATTGGCCCCGATTGCATAGATGTGGAATCTGAGACACAGAAAAATCGGTGATCTGCCTAAGGCTGCACAGTTAGGCTTCTGATACCTAGCTTAATTCTTTTGACTGCATTCCCTGCTTTTGTTCTTATCCTGTAAGGAAATAATTCACATCTGAACGCAGTGGTGGATAAAGCCAGTCTACACTGTGGAAACTGAGTTGTGCAGGCCCCACCCTGGAATTTGCTCCACATCTGTCTCCAAACACCAAATATTTGATTTCTGTAAAAACAGTGCCAAGGTAAATTAGGTAGAACTGGAAACAGGAACTTAAACTTACACGTAAGCCTATATGTTAGTGGCGATTTCAGATGTTTGAGTTTCTTTCTTTCTACAATAGAAAT
Organism: Tonatia bakeri; assembly: GCA_004024845.1. Lineage (NCBI taxonomy): Eukaryota > Metazoa > Chordata > Mammalia > Chiroptera > Phyllostomidae > Tonatia > Tonatia bakeri. Next base: position 59,356 of record PVIA01005192.1, read on the forward strand.
TGGGACATTGGCCAAGACTAGACAAATAGTACATGCTGATAGAAGACCTTGCCTTATATATGACTCACTCCCAGTAGAACATACCCTTCGGCATGGCTTCTAATCATGGGGAAAGATGTAATGCCACTGGCCGTGTTTAACACAAAACTACATTCCCCTTGGCTTTCAGAACAGGATACTTGCTTAAAGTTCACTTTAGTTCTGTGATCTCTTTACTTAAATTCTGGTAGCTTTCTGTCTTTGTCTCTACTCTAAATTCATGTGATTGGTTTTCACAATCGGACTTACCTAGCCACCCAAACTTACCTCCCACTGTTCTTTAGTTCTCCTTATTGTTCTTTAAAAATTTCTTTTGCCCTCTCTTGTTTTATGCTGCTTTCTTCACGTGCCCTTTCCTTTCTTTTAAGAATCTAAATCCTACTTAACTCACCAAGATCTAACTCAAATCCTATCCCCATCTCATATACTTTCCTCCTTCTTTGAACATGGGGGAGCTTTGTCCAGCAGAGCCCCCCACCCCCATCTACCATGGATGAGAATAATTCTCCAGGACATGATCTGCTTGGGGAGGAAAGGTAGCCAACCTCTCAAAGGGGAAGGGCTTTGAGCCTGTTCCTCAATGGACTTTTATTGGATTCAATTTGCACAGGAATACAGGTAAGGCTCATCAATCATTGTCAAGCAGTAATGACCAAACAATAAATAACATTCAAAGAACTATGAAGGCTTATTCCAAGTTAGGGTCAGCTAGCTAAAGAGCCATAAAACTGGGAAACAAACTCATTTTATGCTTGGACCCTTATCAGAAAACTGAGGACGTTCTTGGTAAAGCAGGTTTCATAGGATTTTATGCATCCTTTCTTAGACCTGATCCTGCCCAGGGCTGTACTGTCCTCTGGCATTGTTTCAGGCTTAAATCAGGCAGGGGAAGTAAGGCAGCCAAGAGATTAGGAGATTTCTTGCAGACAGAATGAGGACTCAGGCTATGTCTAAGCCAAGCGGTGAGGGTCCATCACTTCCTTTTTCTATAGCCCCCAAGCCCTTCCCTGATGGCCCCATCATAACCATGCCTGTCTTAGTCATCCCTCCCTTGAAGAATCTTACCCGTCATTGGCTAATCAGTCATCCACCTGGAGCCAAACAGGGTAAAGTAAAGGGGGCAGAAGTCTCACCCCTACCAGGAAGATAAGCTTTGTCTCCTTAGTGGCTTATGTTAGAAGGTCCTTTACTCAGCCTCAGCCATGGGGGGGTGGGGGGCAGGGTTACAGCTTCTGAAACCAAGCAGGGTAGTTCCCAACATTTGAACTCCAGTGTTTAGAGTTTGTACCAAAACACATTTTAGCACTTATTGTGTGGCCGGGTTCTTGACTTCTTCCCATCCCCCCACTCTTACTAAGAGAGATAATTGCTCTTAGCAAGAGAGATTTGTTGATCTTTTAGGAGTTTCCTCTCTAAAGAATATGATGGAGACCCAGAGTCATTCTCCACCCTCAGGGGTGGAGCCAAGATTGAGGCTGCTTAGGCACAGGTGTAAAAGGTGGGCCCATCATCTCCTAGTCATGGACCACCCAGGACGACACTAGACACAAAAGCCAGAAACCTGGAGAAAGAGAGAGGAAAGGAAGATCTCAGGACACCCAGCAGGAAGTGAAACTGTACAGGCTGACCTGGCAGCGTTAAGACATGGGTGTTTGTTGTTTTTCTGACTCTCTATATTGTACCAATCATAGCGTTTTCATTAACTATGACCTTTACTAGGATCCACTTGGTTTATTACTCTTAACAAGCCTTCAGGAAGGCGAGGACAGAAGCGGGAAGGAGAGTGATGAGGCTGTTGCGATCTTTTAGGTGAAAGATGTGGCTTGGCCTGCGGTGTCAGTGTGGGATCTGGTGAGAAGTGGTCAGACTCTGGACATGTTTCAAATGCTCATGCTGGGTGAAAGGAGTCTGAGAAATAGTTCACACTGTGTGATTCCATTTATTTCAAATTTTCAAATTACAAATCCATCCATAGCAACGGAAGGTTTCTGGAGACAGGCAGGAGTGAAGGGAATTACAAAGGGGCTCGAGGACCCTTTTAGGGCATGTCAATCATCTTGACTGTGGCGATAGTCTCATGGGCGTATACAAATGCCCCAACCTATCAGACTGCACTCTTTAAATATACGCAGTTTAATGTATGTCAGTTACGCCTCAATAAAGTTATGAAAATAGAGAGTGTACAAGGTTGTCTGATGGACTGGGCCTGGGGTGTGAGGGGAAGAGGTGTCAGTAATGGTTTGTAAATCTTTGGCTTGAGCACCTGGGAGATAGGGATAAAAATGCCATTATATTACATTTTAGAGATGCCTGTTAGCCACGTCTAAGAATCTAAAGCAAACCAGCACATAGAAAAAAAATGAAGCACTCCAGAGGGCACTACACTACGGCTTAAATCCATGGTGCATGGTCCGTGGTGCCTTCTCTCCAGATGGCATGAGAACGACTCTGGACCAATGAAATATCCCGCAGCTCCTATAGACAAACAAGTGTGACCACCTGTGAGACGGTCCCACCTTTTCCGTTATTCAACATCATGGACTGCATGGACCAACCACACTCTCTTCTTTTAAAGGATCCAGTAGTTTAGGAAACCCGCTGATGGGTTGACTGGTGTTCCAGGTTGATGAACAACTTGCATGGACCTGCAACAAGTAGGCCTTAGTCGCAGACAAATGCAAAGTGCTCCACCCTGGGCCAGAGCATCATAGCCCCTCCTCCCTGAACTGACCTGCAGGCCTGTGGCACTTTTGTAAATTGCATATGCAGATAATTCAGTGTTACTGTTGCTTAAACAAGATTTGCTTCCCCTAATCAGACAAAAGAACCAAAACAAAACAAAACAAAACAGAAATTGCACGGTGCTTGATGGAGGCTTTAAAGAGCTGTGATTAACAGGGAGGGCTCTACATGCATGTGAACCTTAGCTTCATCACCCACCAGGGTTTGAATGCCTCGATTTGCGTATCTCGGAAATGAAGACACAAAGCAGTAGGATCTACTATGGTCAGGTACTATAGTTGTGAAGACTAAATGAACTGATAGATATAAAGACCTTAGTATAACACGCGTTCCCGAAGACTCAATAAATTTTAGCTGCCATTGGCTAGCTTTCTCCTACTCTGACATTGAGTCGTCAGTCGTTCTTATGGCAGTTGGTTTCCACTACTTTGCGAGGTTCCCTCGACAAGGACCAGCTATCTTATCTTTGACCTACATATTCCTGCACGCCCCCCTGGTGCCTGGCATGAAATGGTGACATTAGTCGGAAGCGCGACACATTTGCATTGGATTCAATTACTTCTTCCCTTGTGGATAGAGGCCAAAGTATCTGAGCTCTCAGCACGGGCACCCACTCATTGCCCACCTCTGTCTCCCAGGGCCCCTGAAAAGACCCAGCCGCCCGCCCACCCGCTATATCTTACGTCACAATGGACCATTCCACTCCCACTCTCCCTTCCTAATCAAAGAGGGGTGTCCAGGAGCCTGGAAACAGGCTAACAGTGGCAAACCGTGGGTGGGGTTTCATAGTTGGGAAAAAGAGGTACCAAACCAAGAATGGGGGTTACCGATGAGAAATGGGAAGCTGCGAAAAACTCGCATCATCCCACCAAGAGGAGGTTGGTGCGAGGTTAGGGGTCTAAGGTCGCAGAGCCCAGACGGGTGGGGGTGCGGGTGGGGGGTGAGAAGGATGGAGCAGTGGTCCTCGTACCCCAAACCCCTTCCTCCTCTCCCACAGCCGGTGCTGACGTGTTGGACGGGAACCTCTCCAACCGTCCCCAGGCGCCGCCCCTCGGCTGCGCGCTCCATTGCCCGCGGAGCTCCGCCTTTGGCCCCGCCCGCAGGCCCCAGCACCGGCCTCGTCCTCCGCGTCACCGGCTCCCCGCGGTGACCACAACATGGCTGCGGCGCTGGGGCTGCCCTTGTGGCTGCTTCTGCTTGGGATGCCCTGGCGGGTACCGGGCCATCCGGAGCCTGACATGGACCGGCGCTTCTCCGAGCACAAACTCTGCGCCGACGCTGATTGCAGCAGTGAGTGCCGGGGTGGCGGGGTGGCGACCCGGGCCGGGGCCACGCGGGGGCGGCAGATCAGCAGCCCACTCGCGGGCCGGGGGAGTCGCAGCCTAGGCGGGAGGGCGGGGCGCCGGGAAGCGGGCCAGGGGCGAGCCCTGGGTTCCTGCGTTTGTGCACAGAGGCTCTGTGGATGCCCGGGGCCGGCAGGCCCTGGCCACCGGGGGGGCTGCGCCTCCCACTTGTTGCCGGCGTTTCATTTTCCCTTTGCCGACCGAGGCGGGGCTTTGGGGGGAGGAGGTGTCCCTCGTCCTCCCCGGAGCATTACCTGCTGTCCGCTACCCTCGGCCACCTGGCTGCGAGGGCCGATGGGGCGCCGCGTGCCCTGGGGTTCCCACGCTGCCTCCGAGCACTTTCCTGCCCCTGCTGCGGGGAACCCGGGTGGGTGCTGTGCGGGGTCAGATGTGCTCAAGGCTCGGTGGGCGGATCCCCTGCCGAAGGTCGTTGATGGGGATCGGAAAAGGGCACCCGGCGCTGCCCCTTCGCCCTTCTGCTTCCCTCGGATTTGGGGCATATACCGCCTTTTGAACAAATTTTGGAGTTTAGGTTTGGGACAATCTCGGAGTCCAGGCTTGCAGTGTATTTCAAGGCCTCCGTCCAGCTCTCTGTTCTGTCATTTCTGTGCCTGGAAGCCTCCTTGCGAGCAGCCAGGCAGGGAGGGCCCCAGCAAGGCCAAAATCTTCGACTCTCGAAAGTTGCAGAGGATCTGCGTCGGCCACCTGGGACCTGCAGCCTCCTCTCCTTCACGCAGGAAGCGAAATTGTCCCCCAGCCTCGGACAGGGGGTTGGAGGGTGGTGCGGAGGGCAGAGATGTCTGGGCTCCGATGAAGAGGATTGTGAAAGTAACAATAGTAAATACTATAAGGGCTTCGCAAACCTAACCACCTTTAGCCTTAGCCCCTTGTGTTTGAATCTCCTCCTGGGCGTTTGCTGAACCAGATCACTCTCAGTCCCCCAGCAGTTCTCAGATAACCTTGTAACTCAGTGATAACCGCTTCCCAGATGGTTGTTCACACATTGTAATCAAAAGGTATAGAAAATGTTCATTCTGAAAAGGGCATGGGTCTACAGTGTAGCTATTTATTTTCAAATTGATGTTATTTGAAGAAGAATTTCACAATTTCACATTTGTATTACTGCAACACCATCAGTTAAGAAAGGAGGCAGTCCCTGATTGACGCGGCTCCCAGAGGTAACCCTAGGGCCGGCGTAAACGTGCCCTAGAAAATGGAGCGGCGTCCTCGGTTCTTTCCTTTGGTTTTCTCGGAGCAAACCCAGTTCCTGGCAAGCAGGGCTGGCTACGGCATGTTCACTATTCCTTGCTTTCAAGCACTGTCCTACCTGAGCTCTTCCAAGCCAGTTACCTGGAGAATCGCATCACTGATGCTTCCTCAGTGGGCGACCTGGTGTTGAGAGCACTCTTGAGTTGTCTTGTGGCTTATGTCCAAAGCACACAATGTAACCAAACAGCAGGAAGCAGCTGAAGCGGGACCTGGGGCTGTCTTCTGTGGCCTGCACTTTTCGGAAAGATGTTTTATGGTGTGCGTTGTATTGCATCTCACTTGTTTTTACACATCCTCAGTGGCCTCTTCTCAGGGGAACACGAGGAACATTGCCGTTTATGATTCTGATACAGTCCCTGGCCTGTTACCCAATTATATCTGAGTTAGCACTCTGACATGTACTAAAATATGAGATTTTTAGCTCTGAAATCCAAATAACCCCCTTTACATCAATGTTTGTCCCTCAAACATGGACTTAAAGATGCGCTGTAATATATTTATTGCTAATGGGCTTCTAGAAAAGTGTTATTTCCATTTGATCCTTCTTTGTCTCTATTTAATTGCATTTATTGTCCATTTCACCTTACACCAGAAACTGTGTGTCTGGCCAACAAACAGAAGAACACCCCTGCCAGTTTCTAGATCAGGTGGGACTGAAGGCGGGCGCTTTAAGACCAACGGTGACTAGTGGGCAATTTTTACAAGTTGTGCCTGTCTCTGTCACATGTGATGTCCACTTCCGATTTTCTTTATAGAAATCGTCAAGTAAGGGTATTTTAACTTTGTTTTGTTGGAACAAAGCCTGCTTCATGTTGGCTCCAGTAAACGTTACTGACTTTCGGACAGTATCACTTTGTCATGTGATTGGACCCATCATACAGGGTGCGATATCCTTTCCCAGTAACTCATCCAGGTCTTGTGTACAGAGAACAACTTGGGCACAGACGAAATGGACAGTGTTTACTGCTAGTGGCACCCGTTAGAGCCACTGAAGGGTAGTGCCTTTTAGGGGTTAAAGTTAATTGATCTCTTGGGGGTTCCTGGGTGCTCTCCCCAGTTCCCTATTACCTCTGTGTGCACCCGTGCTTAAGCTAGTCCGCCTCTGCGCTGGAGTTTACTCAATTGCAGAATGAAGCATTTTTATGACTGTGAAATGGCAAAGGTCGAGACTAGAAGGCTAGAGAGGGACCCAAAAGTTATTACTGAGCACAGCCTTTCAGGGAGGGGGTGGACGTGTTGGGTTTTGTTTCTCAGCATTATCCATAAACAAAACTAGTGAGAATTTCCCTCTCCCCTATTTGCAGTGGGCGGGGGGGGGGGGATCCTGATTTATGAGGATAAAACTGTGAAGATTTTAGGTCCTCTGAACATATGACTTGAAAGTGACTGGCTCCAGGCAATACTGGAGAAAGTTGTTCACAGTGGGTTCTTCTGTTTCCTGATGAATCAACGTGATTATTTCTTTTCTCTCTTCATATGCAGTGCTCATGCACCGGGGTGAGGCTCTAGAAGATTTCACAGGCCCGGACTGTCGCTTTGTGAATTTTAAAAGAGGCGACAATGTCTATGTCTACTATAAACTGGCAGGGAAATCGCCTGAAGTTTGGGCTGGAAGTGTAAGTAAACATTTGACATACTTTTTTTTTTTTTCCTTTTTCATCACCAAAAAAGATTTATTCAAGGAAAAGAAAGGACTGCAATTCAGAACCTGCAGACTTGGGGAGCCACGTGCAAATTCTGCCAGGAAAAAAGAGGGAGAAAATGACATTCTTTCTCTTCTGACTCGGTACTGGCTTGTTTAGCACTGTCGATTTGAATGACTGTTCTTAGCGTCCTTGACGGCGCTCACAGGTCCTCTCTGCTGGGTCTCCCAGCAGGCACCAGGCTTGGCACGGAGTAGGGGCGCAGCAGAGGTTTCTTAAACAGAGTGAACTGCTTCTGGCTGTTGCTCCTCAGCATCAGGTTCTAGGCCTTCTCGGCCATAGGTGCTCCATATGTAGTAAAATTTGGAGTGGTGCAGTGAAAATTCCTAAACTTCATTGCTTTAAAATGGAAGGATTCGTGGGCATTAGACTTACTCCTGTAAATGATGTGCGAGATAGTGTTTCATGATTAAAGTTGATTTTGTGCGCATTTCTTTTTTCTAAATTATTAATATTTGTGAAAAACTGGCAGTTCTGGGAACAGTCGCCTAATCCTGCGTGGTGTTTTTAGTCTGTTAAATAGCAAGATGTCATTTGCACTGTGTGCTTTCTTGTTTGTGTGTTCGTTCTGCTTGCAACTTCATCCTCTTCGTGGTTTTCACACCTGCTCCCAGTGGTCCCCCTGAAGCTCAGCCCCACCCAGTTCTGTGGGTGCCCTGATATCAGACACGGAAATCAGTGAGCGCAGCATGCTCTGATGTTTTGAATGAGGGTATTCTCTGGGAGCGAGAGATTGAGAGGCGTAGGAGTTAATTTCCCTTGTTAAAGAGTGTAGACTGTGTATGTATTGAGAGCACTGAGAGTCTGATGTCCTTAGAATTATCCCAACTTAGAGAAATACCCAGTCCCAACTGTGAAAGCTTTCAAAATCTCAACGAGATGCCAAAATGAAGAACAGAAAGGGAGCCTCGAGAAGCCTCCGTGGGGAAGAACAGGTCGGTTTTGTTGGCAGGTCGGATTCCTAGGGAGGAATATTGAAAGGCCACCCAGTCAGGTACAGTCCTTGTGTTTAGGAAGAGTCCCAGCTGAATCACACGATACAAAGAAGAATCCATTCTGTTTCCTTTGAGTACCACACTCGATTTCTCAGCAGTCTTTTTTCTTGGAGTTATTCCACGTCCCTGGGCTGCATTTTCAGCCTAGTGGTCAAGCTGGAGCATTTGCGTTAGCGGACTCAACTTGCATCTCTCTCCCTCCACACTTCTGTGCACAGCCATGTCCCCCTCTGCAAAGCCGGCCGTCTTCCTGGGTCCCCACTGCCATCCTGCCTCTTTGGGAAGCACCGCCCTCAGCACCCAGCCGGAAGGGCCCTTTGCTGTCTGACCGTTGTTTAGGAGGCACGGCGTCTGCACTGCTTGCGTGACATTTTTCTTCCTGCTTTGCATTGCAGTTGGCGTGTGTACTATCTTAGCTCCTAAAAGTAAAAAACCCCCGTAATGGAAGGGCCCCGTGCGGAATGCGTTTTCCTTTGTAGTATTTCCTTTCAGGGCGGTGCCATTCACATTTGTCCTGATTGTAGCTCTGCAGAATTTGTTCCCTTAAAACCATACTCTGCTTTTCTTTTCCTTCCAAATCAGCAGTCCCTTGGCAGGGATTATACATGGAAGCAAAATCAAGACACACGGATTATTTCTAGTTATGAAGGCCCTTAATTCTGCAACATTGTTGGAGGGGGTCATGTCATAAGAAATGAGACCCCATCCAGTATAAAAATAAGGAGTTTTATATCACAGAGTTTACACAAAGATAAATGTATTTCTCTACAGATCTCTGGTTATTTTTTCCTCTTTTCCAGATTTTCTCTAAATAAAATTTTCCCAAGAAGGAGAAAAGGGATATTTTCTCTTACCTCTCTCATTTCGTGGACCTTATAATTCAGAAAATGAAAAGCTGTCCCTCCATAGCTTTCAAATGATTCTTCTTTCTATGTCTTAGTTCTCATCCTGCCGTCTGTTTTGGTTTCGTAGAGTGGCGGACTTGAACTGCCAGTGTGGCCGTTTTAATTGCCCCGCGTTATCTAATCTCCGGGGCACTATTCTCCCACTAACACTGGCTCTAAGGTAGTTGCCAGAAAAAACCAGAGCGCTCATAATGAGGATATTTTAGGAGTTGGTGATAAGATAGTCTTTTTTTTCCTTTGGTGCATTTGATCTGCCTATCAGGCTTCTTCTTTAGTGCCTGGGAAGGGATCTACACTCCCTCTGAGATTGACGCTCCCTCTGAGACCGCGGCTGGTCCCAGACAGGGTGTGTTTCTCAGAGGACAAGATGACTTGGTGTGACCCTAGGTGTCAGTGCTCCAGGTGGATGGGGTCATCTTCTACAGAGGTTCACTGTGCACAAAACTGAAGCTCGTTGTGTAGATTAGTGTGAATTTTATTTTCCCCCTAATACTTGAAACTCTAGTTTTTGAAAAAGCCAGTACAGCCCACAATATCAGGAAATAGTTGCCTTTTGTACTGTTGGTCATATGGTTCAGAAATTTTGTATTTTTTACTCATTAATTTTCTAGGGCTGGTGTTTATTGATTTAAGAAAGACATGTAAGTACTGGTTTATGAGCAGTGTCGTGAAATGTGGAGGTGAATTCTTGCTAGAGGTTATTTGGAATTGTGTTTCCAACCAGCTTTGATTTGCATAATTTTAATCCTATAATATACCACTATCTCCTCTTATGCAGATCTTTTATCTACTTCAAAAATAGAACTGCATGTGCTCTGTGTTTAGAATTAAGCTGAATGCTGAAAGAAAACTTCAGTGGTTTTAGAAGAGTTGTCTTTATTATGCACCCCATTTTTATTAGAATCATAATTTCTGTAGTCATTAAAGGGACGGTGTGTTTCTGTGCTTGGAGCTGCCTGTCTGTTTACTCTCTCGTGTATATTTCTTGTACAGAATTTTGATTGATATGTTTCTTTTGCCTATTCTTTTTATACAGGTTGGACGTATCTTTGGATATTTTCCAAAGGCTTTAATCAAAGTAGCTCATACATATGCTACAAAAGAGCTACAAGTTCCAGCAGACGTAAGTTGTGGATTTTGTTTTTTGGTTCTCTGTTATAATGGGCTCACAAATTCATCAGTTATTGATTACATTAAGTCTCCACTTGGTGTCGTCTATGGCTTCTGTGACTTCAAGCAAAATGAAATAGAGCAAAGCCAGTTTTATCATAGGTTAATTGTTATAAGCAACAGTTAAGTTTCTATGCCATTTCACCAATGTTATAATGAAGTGACATTGAACAAGATATTAGTCAAGGACCTGCTGTGTTTTTGAAGGTCTTTCAGTGTGTTTTGGTAAAAAAAAGAGGTTAACGTTTATGTATCAGATTTTAATTTAGAGGCAGACTACCTTTAAAAAGAGGAAAAAAGAAAATGAAAAGAATTTCTAGGAGACTATATCATAATCTGATAGTTAGCTAATACGTGGAAGTAGGTGTTCTTATACAAGGCTGCATACTCTTCTATGGGGTTATTTTTTGCTGCTTTATATGAGAAAAAAATTAAGAATTCAATATTTTTGCATTTAGTTATTACATTTGGGAGGTAAATAATTCTTTTTATCAGCAAAAGGAAAAGGTGTCTCAATTTGAAAACTACTCACTGAATGGCTGTTAGGCAATTTAAGTACATAGAAGTCAGGTTAAATTGGCCAAACACCCTAACTTATGTAGTAGGCCCGAAATGGAAAGGTGTGAAGATTGTCTTATTATTGACTCTTTAGTGATTTAAGGGGTTAGGTGTATTACAGATCTGGAAAAGGGAACAGGGGAGTTTCAGATGAAGTCCTGTGTTGTATCTACAAGGTGCCGACCGCACAGTCTATGCAGTGTCCATCCAGGGGGCACTGACTTAACACAGCTTTGTGAAGACAAGGATGGGATCCTCACGGGATTAGTGATTTCTGGAATTTACAATACATGATGCCCACCTCCCTTCAGAAACCTCTGAGCAGCTCGTCGGAGTTGCTGTAGAGCATGCTAGCCGCTGGCCCAGAGTAGTTCTTAGATGAGGTTGGCAGAACGGATGAAGTTTTAGAGCCATTGCTAATTTTTCTAAGATTTTACTTATTTTTAGAAAAAGGGGAAAGATGTGAAAAAGAGAGGGAGGGAAACATTGGTTGGTGGCTTCTCGCTCACCCCCAACTGGGGACCTGGCCCGCAACCCAGACATGTGCCCTGACTGGGAATTGAACCAGGGACCTTTCGGTTTGCAGGCCAGCGCTCCATCTACTGAGCCGCACCAACCAGGGTGCCCTTGCTATCCTTAAAATCTCTCGATAGTCTCAAGGGTCATAAAGTCAGCCCTGCTGCCTGTTTGGCCTTGCTCCTAATGAAGAGACTTCTGGAATACGTGTGCAACAGCAGTTCATGGGTCACAGGGGCCTTGCGTGTTTGGGACACTGCCTTCCCCTTGTGCCTCCCATGGCCTGCTTCTCCTGGTGCTGCGAAAATGGCCTAGATGTGCGTGTGGCGAGGAAAGGAAACCATCCATCCGTGCCACACTGGACAGGTCTCCCCAGAGTAACGGGAAGGGCTTGCAAGGAGAAGAGAATGATCTTTGTTGGATTTTAACTTTCTGTTCTGCTTATGGCCCCTTGTGTGTCAATATGGTTTTTACGAGAGGAGAGGAAGAATATAGATTACAAATAGTCCCGAAAGCAGATTTTATTGACAGCAAGAACCCCAGTTTAGAGTAGAGTATATTCCTCACTGAATCTTGTTTTTAAGTCACATTTGTGGTGATAATTAAATTAGTGGGCCCTCCCCCCCGACATGGTTCTTTGGTCCTTTAAATTTTTACTTCCTGTGCACCTGTATTTCAGTAAGATACTTCTGAAGCTGACTTATCTTTCCCAATCCAAGAAAATATGAGCTAAATAGTCTGTAGACTCAGAGGCCGACAGCAAGGTGATTCTGCCCGTTTCTAGCCAGGTCAGCAGGGAAGGGCAGCCTACAAGGTAGAACGGCAGAGATGCTGGATGGTCCTCCAGCTTCTCCCGCAAAATTACCACAGGGTGAATTCCCGGAACATCAAGTATAGATGTTGGAAGTTGGGGGACCCAGTTGGTAAACCCCACTTTTCCCCACTTGTGCCCAGAACAAACCGAGAGGCCCAGTAGTCAGGTAGGTGGAGACTAAAATGCCACCATTATTTACTGATAAAGTTTTTTGGCAAACATGGCTCAAGTGTGCAAAAATAATGGGCTCTCGAGCCATGGCTGGTGTGGCTCAGTAGATTGAGCACCAGCCTGCGAAGCAGGGGGTTAATGGTTCAATTCCCAGTTGGGGCATATGCCTGGGTTGGAGGCCGGGTCCCCAGTGGGGGGCACATGAGAGGCAACCACACACTGATGTTTTTTTCCTCCCTTTCTCCCTCCCTTCCCCACTCTAAAAATAACAAATAAAATCTTTAAAAAAATAATGGGCTCTTGAAATTTCAGTCTAGAATAAGACAGACTAACACAGCCGAAGGCAGAACTAGGTAAGGGGGCTTGGGAGGTTGTCCCCAGGGGAACTGTTCCTATAAAACTGACAGCACAGAGGACATGTGCTCTCTCCAGCTAATCCCAAACGGAAGACAGGGACGGTGCAGGGCAAACTCACCAGCGACACAACTCATCTGTCCCCTGGGGGAGAGGGAAGGAAGGGAGGACAGGAGTATGCCTCAGGTAGAAGTCCTTCCTCGGGGAAACAGAAAGCCAGGGACAGGTGGGTCCCAGCCTGCCATCTCCCAACTACCCAAGGACAGTAATTGCCCAAGGTTGGCACAGAAGCTCCTTTTAGAGCCACACATGAATTCAAGGTTATCCTTGTCATTAGCATGGGTAAGAGTTTGCTCTTGTGACATTTGGCTAGCAACGTACTAATGTTTCTCTTTCCCTTACAGGAGACAGATTTCGTTTGCTTTGATGGGGGAAGAGATGATTTTGATAACTATAATTTAGATGAACTTTTAGGATTTTTAAAATTGTACAATTTTGCAACTGGAGATTCTGAGAAAGCTATAGAAAAAACATCTCAGCATGTGGAAAAACCTCCTGAAGTATCCGAAGAAGGGGACTCTGTGCCTGATTCAGTACAGGCCACCGGCGAAGAAAGACACAGTGCCTTCCCGGGAAGCACTAAGGAGCAGGAGGAAAGCTATGAGGCTCAGGAGACCCACCCCCATGCAGGTGGTCAAACAGATCACTCTCAGGGGGAGCGTTCTTCGCTTGAATCGTTTGAAGAAATGCTTCGAGATAAATTAAAAGTGCAAGACAGTGAAAACAACAAAACTGGCAATAGTTCTCAGATCTCAAACGAACAGGAGAAGATCGATGCTTATAAACTTCTGAAAAAGGAAATGACTCTGGACTTGAAAACCAAATTTGGCTCAACTGCTGATGCACTTGTGTCTGATGACGAGACCACCAGACTTGTTACTTCATTAGAAGACGATTTTGACGAGGAGCTAGATGCTGAGTATTACGTAATTGGGAAGGAAGAGGAGGAGGAGGACCAGGAAAACTTTGATGAGATACCATTACTGACCTATACAGAGGAGGAAGATCTGAAAATGCCAGCAGCACCTGAAGTCGGGAAATACCCAGCTGATAAAGAGCAGAACTCCAGTGAAGAGGATAAAGCGGGGGTAACTCGGCCCCTGCGCGTCGAAGAAGATCTGACAGGTTGGGAGGACACCGTCGTCTCCGCTGTCACAGAAGGCGAGGGACAAACAGGTGTGGAGTTTGAGAGTTACAGTTCCGAAGAAGAAAAGGAAGGCAATGCTGGATTAGTTCCAGACACCAAATGGGGGAAACCGCAACTACCACCAGATCATGCGGACTCTACAAAGGCAGAGGATGGTCTTCCGGTTGCAGGAGTCCCTAAAACCAATAATGAGAAAGGCCCAGAAACGGACCCGGAACGTCACGCTGAAGGAAAAGGGAGGACAGCTGAGGAATCCGAGAGGAGCCTGGGGCAGGGTGAGGACGGGCTAGAGCAGGGGAAGGGAGAAGACAGGTCTCTGCACGGCGCTCCTCAGAGCGGCAAGCTCAACTCTGCAGCAACGGAAAAGGGTCAAGAAACATTAAAGTCAGTCTTCCGTAACAAAGAACAGGATCTTAAAGGAGCAGCTGTTCCCGTCTCACAAGGAATGGTCCAGGAGAGGAAGCCTGGAGAGCCGATTCTGGAAGGTGCCCCCGAGAGTGGGTGGGAGCACAGAGCTGCAGAGAATGGGGTGAAGGGAGAAAAGATTGAACAGGAGGCCGTGGGCATCGCACCACTCTTGGGAGACGGTCAGCGTAATGCATCTAGAGACGGTACGGAGGAGGAAGTAGATATTTCAGTAAATGGACCGAAACCACACACAGTTTCAGTGGAGCATCTAAGTGAGAAATTTAAAGAGGAAGAGCTTCTTGAAACTCAAAATCAACCCCGGTTCTCCTCTCCTGATGAAATTGGTTTGTCAACAGGGCTGGAAGACGAGGGTCCCGTTCTGGGGAGAAATCGATCCTGGCAACAGGAACGAGATGTGGCCTCTGTAGTGACCACGCCAGTGAGTGAGAAGCCGAGGCTGTCGGCAGAAGAGGTCGCAGGAGACGCTGTGGGCGGGGAGTCTGTCCATCCAAAGCCGGGCACTCCGGAAGCAGAAACAGGGGGCCCACCGGGCAGCGCAGAAGCGCCAGGCCCCCACACTGAAGAACCCGACGCAGACGATGAGGACCACACCCCTGAGGAGCTACTGGAGGATGAAAATGCTGTGAGTGCAGAGCGGTCTAGAGGGAAGAGCCCCGGGGGGCAGCACGGACGGCTCGAGGTGCCTCTGCAAGTCCCCGGAAGAGGGGTTCTAAGTGCCATGAATACTGGCGCAGAAACGGAAGCCAGCAAAGAAAAAACTGGTAACGTTTTGGAAATTGACAGGAAAAATGAAACTGTGGGCAAAGGGGTGGGCGCGCTAGGCAAGGAGCCTGGCGGTCTGGTGGTGGGAAAGGAAGAAAGCCCTCCTGCAGATAAGGAAGCACAGAGACCATCTGAAGGAAGCGACTTCCCTGGCAAGAAAACACACCAGACTCCAGAGTCAGGTGAAGCATTTCAGAATAGAGAGTCTGCTTATGCTACAGAACACAACCCCGAGGACGGCTTGAAGACCTCGGGGCTCGCGGAGAAGCCGGGGGTGGGACTCTCGCAAGAGGACTGGGAGGATGGGGAGAACGGGGAGAAGCTCGCGGACACACACAGCTGGGGGGCTGCCCCTGAGGAGCGCGATGGCGATGCGGCCCACCTGACCACAGGTACAGTGGCGGAGCCAGGGCGCGGCGGCCACCCGGCCCACCTGCCGATCATAAGCAGCTTCTTCAAGGAGCAACAGTCGTTGCAGCGGTTCCAGAAGTACCTCGATGTCCATGAGCTAGAAGCCATGTTCCAGGAAATGTCATCAAAGCTGAAGTCGGCCCAGCAGGAGAGCCCGCCCTACACCGTGGAAAAGGCCCTGGACAAGGTATTCCGTGCGTCAGAGTCACAGATTCTGCGCGCAGCAGAGGAAATGCTGGATGCTCGCGAGACCGAACTGCAAGACTTGGGGATGAAGGAAAATGTATTTGAAGAGGCCGCGGTGCTGGATGATGTTCAAGACCTGATCTATTTCGTCAGGTACAGACACTCCACAGGGTGGGGCACTGGACCACTGGCGGTGGCGCAGCCTGCAGAGCAAGGCTGGGATGGACCAGCAAAAGGTAAAGTACCTGCCTGTGGCCTTGTCGGGTGGGGCTGCAGAGACCCGTGTGGGGCTGCTGACGTGTCAGACCTGATTTGTGACGCTCTGTCCAGTGTCCAGTGTCTGAAGGCAAGAGGCAGGACAGTGGTGTGCACACCTCCCTTGCTGTCTATTTTTAGGCTTGGATAAGGATCTCTTAATCCATGTTCTCCTTAGAATAGTGGAGAACGGTAGCGTGTCCAGAAGGAAACTTTATAAAAAGATAAAGATATGAACAAGAAAAAGATACACGTGATAGACCTGGGAGCGAAGTGCATACTTCATGTAAACTAGGAAAGCACTTCTGGGAACACAGCTGCTTCAGCACACAGTAACCGCGGCGGGGCCGAGGATCGGCGGGCGTAACCCTGTATCAACGCCCTGCCGTTTCGTGGATGCCGTGTTCTTTCTGCCTCTTTGGGGCAGTCACCCGCCCGGGTCAGCTCTATTGGACGGGGCCCCGGGGTTCTCGCATTCTGACTGATTGAGCATTGACCCGATGCAGGGTTCTCACACACACCTGACACTCAGAAGCCACTCAGTGAGGAGTGGCAGAATTGACCCTGAGCCAGGGAGTGCCCTGACATGAGCTGGTTCCTAGCGGCATGCTCTTTTCCATGTCCCCGTGCTTTCAGACGGGGGCATCTCGACTGAGGGTCTGTAGAGGAATGCCAGGAGGCAGACTTAAAGGCACAGGGTAAATATATCTCCCCAGAGTGCCAGTTTTTCCTCAGCATTGGGGGAAGGGAACATATCTGCCTGTCGTTAAAGCAGATGTATATTGGATTGGGCTATAAAACTTGGATTTTCAGGTAAATTAGGTGGTTTCACAGAAATTCATCTTGGTGGTTGGCCACGCTGGGCTGTGCCTTCAGCCTCTTAGGGTTGGAAATGGGCTCTCTCTCTGGCCGTTTGAGGTCCTTTGGAGGTCACTGGAGGCCCTTGGGCAGGCTGCCTCTGTGTGCGATGCCCTTCTCTGTACTGGCTCTGAGACAGACATGCTTGTGCACAGAAGAGTGCATGTCGCTTCTGTGTAGAAGAGATGTTTCACATCCTTGCTCTGGACTGGGATTCTCTTCTGCCTGTTTGCCTGTGTGGGCCAAAGGAAGTTAGGGTGTCGAGGTCTCTGCTGTGAGTATATTTAGTTACTTATGAAATACTTTGGCATAAGGGTTTCTTGCTCATTTTATTATGTGCATTAGCCATCTTTGCCGTGAGGGAAGAGCACCTGGAACTCTTGTTTCCCTGCCCACTTGGGCTCCCTGGCTGCCAGCACTTGGAGGGCCGGGGCAGAGGGGCGTGCCCTGGAGCTGTGAGTGGGGGCAACGCTCAGTGGGAGGAACTGAACGGGGAGTGTTGGCAACCTTTGTCAGCCAGTGCATTCTTCCCTGTAGAGGTACAGCCACCCCTGGAAGATAATCCCTCCCAAGAGAACACAGGAGATCTTAAAATGCAGATTCCTGAAGACCCTGGCCACTTGGATCAGCCTGTGACTAGTAACATGGGTGTCTTAGGAGTGTCACAGAAGCCGAATACTGAGAAGGACATACACCCAGGTAAAGCTTGCTAATGTTCCTCTGCAAAGCAGAGGCATGTCGTAAAGAAGAGCTTCTAGGAGATCTGTTGTGACAGGTAGGAAGTAGAGGGGAGAGTAATACAGGTATGAGTGAATTTTGATAATAAGAAATCCTGGAACAGAACGAAGAGCAGGAGTTAGGACAGTGGTCCATCACAGGAGTCAGCCAGAGGCTGTGACTAACCCACACACCAGTGACTGGCGACCATTAGCTTATATAGACAATTTTAAACTGAAATAATACTTTAAAAGCCTTATGCTCTAAAACAGTAGTTTGCAACCAGACCAGCAGCATCGGAAGCTCTGAGGGTGGGCACCAGCGCGCTGCGTTTAACAGGCCCTCCAGGAAACTCTGAGCGGTTGAAAGTGAGTGTTTGAGAACCACTGCTCCAATCCTCACAAATTCGGTGTTTTCCCTCCACTCCACACTCACGCCCCCCGCCCCTAAGTAAGGGCAGGGCAAACGGCATGGGCATGGAGCGCTGCAGCACACAGCAGTCCAGTGGAGACTGGCGCTTGCAAACAGAGTCTGAATCTCAGAGCACAGTGAGCATCTAGCGGGGGAGCTACTCATCTTGTTTGAATTGAGAAAGTTGTTTTAAAAACAAAATTTAAAAAATGCAACCCCAATCATGGTGTCAACAGCTTTCTAATTTTTATGTAGCTTGCTCATTTTAGCAGGAAATCAGAAGAACAGCTGATTGTGTTATGTTGTCTTAATGGTGACATGACATCATTCCTGTTTCTGTCTTTAAAGACCTAGGAGCCCAGGGGTCACTTTAGACTGTGACCCCCTGCAGAGGGTAGGAGAGGTCACAGAGGGAGAGGCACGCGCTGGTCCGGTGAGGGAGAGTGTGTTGGAGGCGCGCTCACTGCACCATTGAAGGGCATGATGACTTGAATGGGAATCTGCAGTTTCTTCTCTGTATTAACTGTCTTTGAGCGAGAGTGGTGCAGGCACAGTGACTGCTACATCGTGGGCACTCCAGAAGTATTTCAGGTGACGAGAAACAACTCGTATCCTAAAGTGTAAAATGAAATACGCTCATTTTCCTCCTCCATTTCAGAGATGTTTGTGACGGAAGGCACTCCTGACGACGATGCTGATGAAGAAGAGGAACCGGAACTACCTGGCGAAGAGCCTTGGGAAAACGCAGTTCTCTTCCTGCAGTCACTCGTGTCCTACTTAACCAAGACGGTAAGTTAAGTGCGACATGTACAGTTTCTTCAAATAGAATGTTTTTAAGTTGACTTTGTTGAACGTGGGGTGAAAAAGGTAAAGTGTTTCCGTGGAAGTCACTCCTGACCCAGGGCAGAAAGCCCCCGAAATGAGCCGCAGGGGCATGACTTGGGCGGTGCTCCGCTCATGGCTGCACCTGAAGCGGGTCTGCTGCGTGTCCGCGCTGGGCTGGGCTGGTGCTCGGCCATGCAGCTCGGCCCTCCCCCATGGCCATCCTGTCTGACCGGGAGGGGTTATGTGCATTCACTTGCACAGAGTGTCTGTCATGCAGGCAGAACAGGAAGTGCTTCAGTGACGGTGGAGTTCTGTGTTGAAGAAATTGGTCCGTTGTGGTGGGAGGTGGTCGGAGAAGGTCGGAGGTGGTCAGAGAATGTCAGAGGTGGTCTGTGGAACAGAAGAGTGGGGGCAGGAGACGGGGGGCCAGGGAAGGTGTGCTGGTGTTCGGGTGTGGAGTGGGGGAGATGGGCAAACAGAATGCAGGTGTGTGTCATGCTGCGTTAGACTGTTAGAGATAGGTGTCCTTGGAAGTTTTTGGCAGGAAAGGCGTATGGTCAGATTTGTTTCTTAGAAAGAGTTTCACTGGGATGTGTATTCAGGTTTATCTTTCCAAAGGAAGTCCAGATCCAAATGAGACATTTAATCTGTCTAGAAGTTTATCTGAGTTTTCTTAGGGTTTAGCGCCCCCTTGTGGTATTTGTTGAAATTGGGTGTTTTGCAGGGTAAGTTACTGAAATGAGCAGGCTTTTACACCGGGAAGCCAAGCTGCCCTTGGAAATGTATCCTCCCCTAACAAACTCTTGTCCTCTAGGTCCTGCTATTTCAAGGTTTGTGTAGGAAAGAGGGCTTTGTTGTTGTTGTTGTTGTTGTTGTTGTTGTTGTTGTTCCGAGAGGGCAACTAGCCTCACCTCTCACTAACTGAGTCATTTCCTCTCCTAAGACCCTGACATCAGTTACATAGTCTGGGCATCATAACCCCTGGTGTGAGCAGCCTGCCTCACAGATGCTCCTGGCTAGCTCGGTTCTTACAGTGTCTCCCAATGTTCCTCCATAGGATGTCTCCTGATTCCTTTTCTACACAGTAATCCTTTCAAAGTTCCAAGTTAGGCTTTACTTTTTTTAAGTGTGTTATATCATGGAACATTTCAAACATACAAAAGCAGAGAAAATAGTAAAATGAAGATGGACCCGTCATTTAGCTTAATGGTAATTCCTTAATATCAGCCAGTATTTGGCACATTCAAAATCCCCCTCCCCTCTTTTTCAAAACTGTTCTAATTCAAAGTCAGGATCTTGTTGAGGTTAGATGTTGTAATCAGTTGATACATGTCTCAGAACAACTTTAATCAGATATAAATCACATACACTTAAATGTACCCATTTTAGGAATGCAGCTCAGTGAGTCAGCAGATGGATACAGTGGTCCCCCTTTATCTGCAGCCCTGCTCACTGCAGATTCAGCTACCAGCGCTCAACTGCGGCCCAGAAATATTCAGTGAAAAACCCCAGAAATAGATGGCAAGCTGTTCTGCATGGAGTGATGACATCACACGAACCATTCCTTTGTTCAGCGCATCCACATACCTATTGCAGATCATTTCTTTTTCTTTTCAAATACACGGAAGAGTTTATTTAGAAGACCACACAGCTGGAAGACGTGAGCTGTGTCAGAAGTGAGGCTGTGTGGGCTCGGGAAACAGGCTAGGGAAGCGAAAGAAGGCTCTGGAACTTGGCAGAAGGAAACGGAATGCAGGAGCCCGGGAGTGGGGACAGAAAAGCATGGGCTGGGCCGGGCTGTCAGAGGGGGAGGCAGAGCTGCCCACGGTTTCCCCAGTCTGTTGCCCGGCCTTTCAGTTTCTTAACACTGTCTTCTGAAGTGCACGTTTTACATTTCTACGAGCACCATTTTATTAATTTCTGCTTTCATGGGTTAGTGCTTTTTGTTTCTTGCCGTAGAAATCTTAGATTTCTTATGGTGGAAAATATTTTCTTTTGTTTTCTTCTAGAATTTTTATAGTTAATCCTTTTGTGTTTGGGTCTGTGCTCCATTTTGAGTGAACTTTTGTAAACAGTGTCAGTAATTTTCCATGTAGATAATTCCTTTCTGTCTTTTTTCCTTCAGTATCCAGTCTGCTGTTAAGCCATTCACATGAGTTTTTCAATTTGGTATTTTTTATTTTTTATCTCTAAAAATTCCACTTAGTTCTATTTCATATCTCCCAATTCTCTCCTCAGTGTGGTCATGGTTTTGTTATTTTTCAAAAAATTCTTAAGTGTATTTTAAAATACCTTTCAAGACCTTGCAAGCTAATTGAATCTCTCATCTCTGTTGCATTTTCTTGGCCTGTTCGGCCTGTTTTTCTAGATTGATTTATCTACTGGGTATGGCACATGTTTGCCTGCTTTTTGCATGTCTAGTGTTTTCTGTTTTTACGCTGAGCACTGCGGATATTATGTTGTTGAGTGCCTAGATTTTAGTGGCTTCCTTTAAAAAGGGTTGGAGTTTGCTTTAGTAGTCTATTAAGTTACTCGAGGACCTGCCTGATCCTTCTAGTCTCATTTCAAAGATGTGCTGGGGAGGTATACGCAGTAGTCTTCAGTGCAAGTGTGGCCTGCTACTAAGGTATGACTCTCCTGGAGTCTGCTGAATACCTGACCATTCAGCCAGGTTGGTGCACCCCGACTTGCTGGGGTACCTTGGTCTCCAGCCCTGTGTTAACTCTGGGAATTGTTCAGCTTCCAGCTTCCTGGTAAGTTGTTTTGTTGTTGTTGTTGTTGTTTTGTCTGTAGGTTTTTGGGGGGATGGTGGCATCCTTAGAGAATATTACCTTATTGCATAGGTGTTGCTTTCAGTTCAGCCCAAGACTAGAGGAAACCCCCTTGCAGAGTTCTGGAACTCCTTTTCTCTGGACTTTCTTGTCCTGTAGCTGGTGTCTTTCTCTGTGCGTTTCAGGGCCCTCAGTCTCCCTGAGCTCCGACGCCTGCCTCTCAGTGACACTGGTGTGCTCTGCCTGGGGTTCCTTCCCTGTACCGAGGTCTGGAAAGTGCCTCCAAGCAGAAAGTAGGGGGTCATCAGGGTCCCCTTACTCGTGTCCCTTTTCCCAAGGCTCGCAGGTGTGCGCTGCTTGGTCTCTGTCTGCAAAGTAGGGTTTTTTCATGTATTTTGTCTAGTTTTCTGGTTATTTTCAGTGGAAGGACAAGCATCGTAACAGCGACTCTGACAGATTTCTCCTTTTGTTTGTTGTTTTTGCTGCAGTATATTCATTGAATCAACGGTTTGTCTGGCTTCTGGGGGGGACCTCGGTCTGGGTTTTGCTGACTGTGTCCCCTGGTACACTTGAACCTGTTTCTCTGGTTTTTCGTGTCTTCTAGAACTGGCAGCCAGGTTCAGGAGCTGTCTGTCTGTGGGGCCCTGGCTCCCATTAAGGATACAGTCTTGTTACCAAGATTGCTCACTGCTCCTGAGTCAGCTGTCATTGCCAGGCCTTCTCCGTGGACACAGCTAGGAAATGGGTGGGATTTTTTGTGTGTGAATATTCCTTATGATGCCATATGGATACTCTCAGTCAAAACTCAGGATGCTAGAGGGATTTTTTTAACCTCACGCATCTTACACTTGCATCTTCTTTCTCTGATGTGGGAAATCCCAGTTTTCAGCAACATCAGTACACTTACTTACTTTATTTTACGGTAATCACACAACAGTATGAAAAGTACCAGAATCAACACGACCACCACACGTGCCTGTGACAAGACCACTGCAGGTCAGGGAAACCGTCTGAGTGACCCAAGGCAACAATTTCTGACTCGGTGCCAAGAACAAAACCTGGTAATTCTGGGAGAGTTGCATAGAGGACTCGGCAGGGTCCCACTCAGACTAAGTGCCGCTCCCGTCTGACCTAACAAATCTAAAACCGAGGTCCAAAAGAACCACGCTGCTTTTCAGTAATTGACCTGCGTCCCTGAATAAAGCTGAAGAACGTGCACTGAGTTGGTCGGAGTTCCCTGGAGGAACAGAACCAGCAGTTCACGTACAAGCATCCCTCAAGGCACTGCAGGTTTGGTTTTAGGCCACTGCAGGGAAATGAGTATCATAACAAAGTGGTTCACGTGAATTTTTTGGTTTCCCGTTGCATAGAAAAGTTGTGTTTTCACATTACTGTGGTCTATTAAGTGTACAATGTCATTATGTCTTAAAAAACAACATACATATCTTAATTAAAAATAATTTATTGCTAAAAAATGCTAACCATGAACTGGGCCTTCATGGAGTCAAAACCATTCGCTAGAGGAGAGGCTTGCCTCAGCGCTGATGAAAATGCAGTCTGTGAAATGCCGCAAAGCGAGGTCTGCCTGTGTACAGGAGGAGATTTGTTGTAAGGAATTTACCTACATACGTGTGGAGCTAGAAGTCCCACAATCCGCCGTCTGTGATCTGGAGACCCAGGAAAGCCGGTGGTGTGATTCAGGCAGAGTCCAAAGGCCTGAAAACCAGGGGTAAGGCAAGCTCATTTTCTGGTGATAAAAGACTCAATTAATCAAGAGAACAAAACAGTCCTGAATATTACATTCCTAATAATAGATCTTCAAAATGCATGCCGCAGAAACTGAAAGAACTGCACGGAAAAGTAGGCAGGTCTCTAACCAAGAAGACCCCAGTATGCGGAGAGATGCACTGTCTCCGTGAGTCAGACGACTACTGTTAAACTGTCGCATCGTCACGACGACAGACAGAGGGTCAGACATCACTATCGTCCCAGTGTGATCACTAGAGTCAACAAAACCCCAGCAGGATTTTTTGCCCTAAAATGACAGTCAGTCTGATTCTACAATTAATATAAAAAAATGCAGAGCACCTAGAACAGCACAAACATGACCTGATTTCAAGACTTCTTATAAAGCTGTAGTAATTAGCTTTGGGACCGAATAGATAATCCTGAAGTAGATCCATACATATATGGCAGTGAACTTCTGACAAAGGTGGAAAGGCAATGAAGTGGAGAAAGGAAAGCCCTTTTCACAAGCGGTACTGGAACCACTGGACACGCCCTGTGCAAAAAACTAATCCACACCTCTCACCATAAACATGAGTTAACGCAAAATGCTTCATAGGCCTGAGTGTAAACCTAACACAGTAGAACTTCTAGGAAAACATTAGGTGAGGATTCTCAGATTTGACATCAAAAGCATGATTCATAAAGAAAAAATTAATAGTTTGGATTTCATCAAATAACATTTTCTGCATTTCAAAATATACTGTGAAGGAAGAAACAGGCCATAGACTGGGAGGGAGTCATTGCAAAGTGTATTTCTGATAACAGGCATATCCAGAATATAGAAAGAACTCTGAACACTCATTAAGAAGAAAGCAGATAACCCAGTAAAACAACACTTCACCAAAGAAGTTACGTGGGCAGCAGATAAGCGCGTGAAAAGATGCTCAATATCAGTGTTTATCAGGGAAGCTTGAGTTCAGACCATTGAGTTATGACCACTCGCTTACTAGAATGATTAAAATGAAAAAGACCGATGTACCGACTGTTGGAGAAGATGGAGGAGCTGGAAATACCATCCTCTGTGGTGGGGGGGGATGTAAAATGGTACAATCCCTTGGAAAAAAAGTGTGTCAGTTTCTTAAAAAGGGAAACACCCCTGTCAGATGATCCAGCCACCCCTCAGCTACGCATGTATCCCTGAGAAAGTAAATTACACATTCACAGAAGGATTTGTGCATAGCAGTTCCATTTGTAAAAGCCAAAACCGGAAATAAAAACAAATGTCCTTCAATGGGTGGATAAATAAATAATGGTATAGCCACACATGTGAAATGCTGCTGATCAGTGAAGAGGAGTGTCTGCTGATGTGCGCAGCAGCGTGGGGGAACCGCCAGTCACTGGAGTGAGAAGGCAGAGAGAACAGAATGCATGCTGTAGTATTCCCTCTGTGCTCGACTTCAGGACATGCGAGCTGATCTGTTAGGGCAGAAGTTCTGCTGGAGGGGCTGTAGCGGGGTGGCTCGTGGCAGGGGTGGGGTTACCAAGGGGACGTGGAGACGTGGAAGTGAAGGATTTATGTTCAGCACCTGGACTGTGACGATGGTTGCATAGGTGTATTCATATGCCAGAACTTAAATTGTGCACTTTAAATAACGTATAGTTTATTGCATGTCAGTTTTACCTGAAATCCATAAAGATGTGTTTGGCTCCCCTTACTCTTTTAGATGATAGTATTTCATATTTCTCCACCCCTCCTTTAAAAAAGTATTCTGGAAACCATACCCTAGCAGGGTACAGAATTATTGGATTCCCTGTCTTCTGGTTTCGTAGTATGCCTCATTCCACAGCTCTTCTATTGATGGATGTTTTGGTTATTTCCAGTCTTTTGTTACTAGAAGTGTTGGAGTGACATGGTATTGTGCATGTATCTTTTCACCATTTGTCCTGGTATCACCTGCGGTCATAGGAAGTGGGGTCGTTCCATTAGTAGGTGAACACACAGGCCTTCTGGGGAATGATGCCCCATTCCCCTTCATAGGGGCTGTTCCATTTCACAGGATGACAGCAGCGTCCTCGAGTTCCGTTTCCCTCCGTTCTGTCACCAACGGGGCATGCTGTCCGAAGTCTGGGTCTCGCCAGTGTGAGCGAGAAGCGGTCTCTCAGCTGCATTCTAATTATGTGCGAGGCACAGCACGTTTCCATATGTTCATCAGCTGTTCCTGTTTCTCTTCCTGAGAACTGTCTGTTCATTTTTCAGCCCATTCTTCTATAGGCTTGCTGGCCGTTTTCTTCTCTACTGATTTATAAAGTTCTTTACATTTTAGGAATATCAACCCTTTGTCCGTATACGTTACAAATATTTTTTTCTCAGGTTGTCATTGTAGACTTTGCTTATTTGGCATTTTGTGTGTGTGTGTGTGTGTGTGTGTGTGTGTGTGTGTGTGCAGGAGCTGGACAGTTTTTTTTTTTCCATTTTAAGTAATCATGTTTCATAAATCATTTCCCTTGGATTTTGAGACATAATTACATGGAGAAATTCACCCATATTTTTCCTGGTACTTGTTCTTATTTTTACAATCAGTTTTCTGGTCTTTTTAGAATTCATTCACATGAACAGTGAGAAAAAGGCCATTTTATCACTTTCCATATGGCTATTTAGTTATGCCTTCACCACTTATTAAAACGTCGTTTTTCCCAGCTGACTTCCACTGTATCCCAAGTTTCCAATGCCGTTGGGTCCATTTCTGGATTTTCTATTCGGTTCGATGATCTGTCTATTCTTGGGCCAGAACCACTCTAATAACTGAGCCTGCCTTCACCTCCTGTCCCATCCCCTCCGTTCCCCGCTTGCCCCTTGCTCCACTGTTCTGAATTGACTTTATATCCAACCCAAAGACATACCTTTAAAGAGCTGCAGAAATTGGCTTTTTCTCCAGGTTTGTGTCCCTAATTTCTTCATAATCCTCGTCTCTTTCCCTAAGGCCCGTAAACTGTCAGGTGTGGGACCCAGAACGGAACCCAATGGCATGGGCGTGACAATGATCCGGTTCCTTAGAACACGGCTTTTTATGGGGTGTCAGCAACAACGTGAGGCAGTGTGTGCCTCTGGGGGTGGGGGTGGGGGCGTGGATCCGTGGGTCGGGCGCGCGGGAGACGCAGGGAAGGCAGGCCGCGCCCAGGAGCCTGCGGCCGGGTCAGGGTGGTGGTCCTTCAGAGCGAGCCAGAGAGGCGACCGACGTCGCGAGTGACAGAGGGTTCAGCCCCGGGCAGACGTGAGTGGCCAGCCCCGGCTGTTCTCCCTCTCGTAGCTTCCGGTCCACCCCGTGATCACTGTGCCTCCCAGTTCCTGAGACAGGTGAGCCTGCGTCCTACCCACGGCGCTGCGCTTGGTTTCTTCCGCGCTGGCTCGCTGCGCTGGCTCGCTCCGCTCCCCCGCTCCGCTTGACCATTGGTTCCTTCCGCCGAGGCCCCGCCCACTGCGGGCCGGGCCTCCGCTGGCACGTTTACGTCGGCCCGGGGGCCGGGCCCGGGGCCGGGTCCGATGACGTGTTTCACGGAAGGTGCAAGGTGGAAAGTGTCTGTCCCGGGGAAGGCGAAGTTCATTCCCAGGATCCTCCCCTCGGGTCGTTTCCCAGGGAGGAGACGGTGACAAGAGAGGGGGGCCCAGTGCTGCAACACGGAGAAGCGTCGCCTCCGCTCTTCTGTCCACACACAATGGACTCAGTACCTGCCACTGTGCCTTCCGTCCCCGCTTCCGCGGGGGATTCGGAGCTTCTAGGACCCCTGTCGGTGCTCTACGCAGCCATCATAGCCAAGCTCCTGGAGGTGACGGTCTCCATTCCCGGGGAGGGACCCCAGCTCTGGCAGGCTGGTGGACGCGTTCTGAGCGGAGCGGGTGCCCGGACAGATGGGACAAGGGAGAAATGGAGTGTGTCGGGCCCGGGGCTGGCAGGGCCCTGCAGTGCTGTTTAAGGGGACCAGTGGGCGTGTTTCTGAGTAGGTGTCCTCACTTGCTCGCTTTTTATTGAGCACTTACGGTGTAGTAGGCACGGTGTTACTTGCTGGTTATGTGATCACTGTTAGGACAGCGATTATCACGGCCCTACGGGTCCTCCTTTTCCAGTGACCCTGGCACTGTTGGGGGAGGGGCCTCTGACAGTTACTTGTGTGCTTGTAGGGAGAGGGCCGTGAAAACAGTGGAGAAGCAGGCAGGTGTGTATTGCACTGCCTTTGAGGAAGCGTTTAAAAGTAGGGCATCGAGTTTCATAGATGACAGTTAACTTCAGAGAAGTCTAGGCCTGGTATTGCAGTCTGAACCTCTTCAGCATTTGTCTTTAGGTAAGAGTGGAATAAAATTAAGATTTAAAATCTTGGAGGAAAAAGCACATTATTTGTGTTATGTATTATCACTTCAGTTTTGTTTGTCATAGAAGTTGATTACTTCTATAATATTTCAACTTTTTGTTTGATGTGGTGTTTTAAGTCACAAAAATCAACTAAAAGTGCAGTCCACAGGGATTCTCGACATGTATTAGGCAACATGATGTGGTGTGTGGTATTGACAGCTGGAATCTATGCACAACTTAAAGACGTTCAGGTTCATAATGTTTCGAAGCATTTCAAACCGAACAAGAAATGCGAGGCTGCCAGTATTAACTGAAGCTGTGAAAGCTATTGAAGGGTTTTGAGAAGGTAGTTAATTCAACAGAGATTGATTTAGAATTTCTCTGTAATTCTTTGTGGCTGTTCTGTTGTAATTGTTTTAATGGTTGCCCATTATTTCTGATATTCCCGTTTCAGCTACTTTCCACACTGCCTGGGGATGTGCAGTCTGCCCCTGACTTTTATGGGCTGCCCTGGAAGCCCGTCCTTATCACTGCCTTCTTGGGCATCGTTTCATTTGTTGTGTTCTTCTGGAGAACCATCCTTGCTGTGAGTAAATTAAGTCAGCTTATACCTTGCCTCATAAATATAAGGAATATTTTATTATCACTAGCCCTTCTGTTTTTCAGTTCAGTATTTCATCACCATTTAGGACATTTGAAAGAAATAAATTAAGGGTTACAAAGACATTTAGTAACTTTTTTTTTTTTTTTACTATTGCTTAGATTTTATTGTCATGTAATTAAGTGCTGTCTTTAGGAGATGAATTAGGTGTCAGGTGACTTTGTTGTCTGTGCATTTTCCTGTAGCCATCTCCTTTCTCTTTCAGGCTTATGACCACTGTGGTTAGGGGTTTAGGAAAATCATTTAGATTTCTAAATTCAGTCAGTAGTCAACCTTTAATAGGATTTCTAAGGTGTCTTCTAGAGAGAGGAAGAGGTGTATCTTAGTACAAAGATAATGCATTTAATTTTGTTTTTTTTTTGAACTATCATTATTTCTATACGCCATTCTGGCTGTTTGGGATTGTCAGATAATTTTGGGTAAATGAAGCATTAGTGTATGTAATATGAAAATATTACCCATTTTTACTTCTAAAGTTAGGTGCTTATTTAATAAGATTGGTGCTCATTTAATAGACATATAAATGTTTCTTTTGTTGCAAAATGAGGTATTTACCTGATTGTTTTTTATCTATCAGAAACTATTTATGTATCACTACCAATTACATTTGAAATGCTTTTTTAACCTTTTTCTAATTCTGTGGCTCATTAGTCTGAACCAACTGTTATTAAACTTTCTTGTAGTTATGATTTGACTGTTGTATTAGAACTCCAATATTTCTAATAGTAAAGAGCTTTGACATCAAATTTAATTTCATTTCTCTCTTTTAGGTAAAGAGTCACATGTACCAAGGTAAATATTTAGGCTGATTTTGTTATCCTTTTTTCTATTGTTCCCTCATTCGTGGTGTTTGATAAGAGTTTTATAACCTGGAAGTAGACATGGTGACGTCTGACGTCTGATTTATTGCCTCCTGAACATTTTACGAACCCCAGGCTGCCAACTGGGATGACAGAGTAGATGGCGAAGCCGCCCCCTGAGACAGATGAGGGCGAATAGCCTGTGGGAGCAGGAAGAAGATGATTGGTTTAATTTGGGGCAGACCGCCTGTAAATGTTGGTGGGATGCAAATTTATTGCATGTGGACAGTGTTCTGTGCTAATGGTTTAATCAGTACAGTGTATTCATTTATTCAGATAGATAATCTGAGGAATAGGAGAAGCAGATCGACAGGCTGTACTTCCTGTCTGGTTCTCTTTGCACATGGTGTGTATCTGAAATGACCACAGTCCCTGCAGAGAAAGCTGCTTCACAAAGGGAAGGCTCTCAGGCTAAAATGCTTTCCTGTATTTTCTATCTCTGAAATAATTTTAGTTGGAGTCTCATTGAAATAAAGATTCTAGTTATAGTTTTCTTAAATCTTCATACTATTTTTACACCCTTATTGCTCTTAACTGCAGGTCGCTTTTTAAAGGCTGATAGTTAGGCTAAAAAGTTCTTTTCCTTCACAGTGCAGGATGAGAGGGGTTTGTTGCTGACAAACTGGGTGATGCAGTTTTATTTAGTAACCATATTCGTATTATGTATTTCCCTCCTTTCAGTCACTGAACAGCAAATTTCTGAGAAGTTAAAGAATCTCAAGAAAGAAAATGCAGACCTTGTGCAAAAATTATCAAATTATGAACAGAAGGTACAGTTCTTTTAGTTCTTCCATGGGTCCAGCTTTAATTATTTCCTTCTCCTGTCTTATAGTTTACTTACGCTATTTTTAAATAGTATTTTTAAATTCTGTGATTTCCTACAAATCATCCAAATTGGAAGCAATCATCATACATGTAAATTACCACTTTCTTTTCTGATGTGTCACCTAATGGAGATAAGTTTTGATAGCTCTGTAGTTCATATTTCTATATTTTGATTGCTTTATTTAAATAAATAGATCAAGGAATCAAAGAAGTATGTTCAAGAAACCAAGAAACAAAATATGATTCTCTCTGATGAAGCAATTAAATATAAGGTAAAAATCCCTCCTCTTTTTGAGATTACATTCTAAAAACAAAAGGACACTAATGAGTAATTATTGCTAATTTTAATATCTTTTTCTGTAGGATAAAATCAAGGAACTTGAAGAAGCTAAGGAAAGTCTGAATGATAAAGCTAAAAATCTGCGTCTTATGCTGGAATCCGAGAGAGAGCAGAATGCCAAGAATGAGGACTTGGTAAGTGTTTTGCTGCTAGGTATTAGGTAATTTGGGTTTCAAACTTTTTTCCCCCAAACTATTTTGTAGACTGGGTGAGTTGAACTCTGTCTTTTCCAAGAGTAAGTTAAAGATTCTGAATCAGGGAAATTGAACCTACTTCTATCCATTTTTAAGGAATTTTAAATGCTAACACTACAAGTTATCTTTATAGTTCTAGGAAGTATTTTTGTCCTCGGCCCTGGGTAATTTTCACATTGCTTGGCTCAACCCCGAGACAGGTAGAGCAGCTAAGAAACTAGCCCAGCTGAACAGTTTAGTACTTTGTTTTACTTGCATGGTTCTCTTTTAAATAAACTTTTAACATGAGAACAGTTCTAGAATTAAATAAAAGTTGCGACAGCCGTAGAGAGGGTTCCAGGTATTGTACACCTAGTTAGGCTGTCCGATCACCTGGCGGAGGTTGCTTCACTGTAAACTTGCCTGTTTTTCACCCTCTGCACTCTATGTCCTGGAAGGAAGCCACCGTGCACAGCCCACGGTGAAAAGACCGAGGAGTATATGCCCCGCCTCCTTGGGAAGGCAGTATCTTCCTAATTTATTTGGAAGTCTTCTGCACGTGAGATTTGTCTGTCCTCAAATGCAGCCATTTTTAGTTCGGGCAAGAGAATTTGTAAAGTGACCTTGGAGATTTTTTTTCTCAACCCCTAGGAAGAACCACTGGTTGGAACTGGTATACATGAGAGTTTTCCATTTCCTTTGCTTTCACCTTTTTGTCTGGTCATCCACTGTGTCACCTCACAGCCAGGGAGTTGTGGGTGGCAGAAGACATAGAGGCGTCCAGTTATTTTCTCCTGTCTTCATCTTGACCTTCTGGATTGTTCTTGTAGGCTAAATCTGGATCTCCTGCCTCTACCTGCTACCTACAGGATGGCTCTTTTGTAGACTGTCCCAGTGTTCTCCTGAAGTCCTAACATGTTTTTGTGTTCTTCTTCAATGTGGCAGATACTGGAAAACAAGCAATCTTTGGACAAGTTAAAGGACGTTATTGCGATGAACGCCTCGGAACTTTCCGAGGTAAAGCTGCCTACAGTCCCTGCAGGAGAGCAGCACGCTGTCTTAGCTTTACTGGGGAGCGGACGTTTATGTGTGCTAGAATGTGCAGAAAAGTGAAAGCCATCTGATGGCTAATTGGGGAAGGGTAACTTCTTTCCCGTTTTTCTTTGGAATCAGTTCACTAATGGGAGTGTTTTGGATTAGGTTCAAATCGCTCTTAATGAAGCTAAACTTAGTGAAGAGAAGGTGAAGTCTGAATGCCATCGGGTTCAAGAAGAAAATGCTAAGCTTAAGAAGAAGAAAGACCAGGTAAAGAAAAATCAGTGTCATCGGTTACGTGAACTAGAGAACTGGGTATTATTACCTCTGGAACATCTTCTTTCAGAGTCTGTTTTTAAGGAAATGAAATATGTGTGCAGGGTCCTATTCTTAGAAATGCAAAGTTTAAACTGGGCTCCCAAATTGAGTACACGTGTACATTCTCCATCTGTTCTGGATTTTCTGTTCTTCTGTACAGTTTCTTGTAGCTAGCAGAATGTGTGTTTAGTCTTTGTCTTGTCAAAGACCAGCCAGTTAGTAACTTGAATATCCTCACGGGGGCGATGGATTTGCTTCTTAAACTAAAGAATTAGTTGAAGCAGTTGCTGTCTCGCTGACCCAGGGAGGGTTATAAGATCTGGAGTCTGGGAGGCTGAGCCTGTGCCCTTCCAGTCCTATTGAAAGTGCGTGGTTTGAACTGGCTACAATTTTCTGAAGAATACAGTAAAATGTATTGGCTTTTTTTTGACAGCTATTCCATTTCCACTGCAGTTCTGAGGGTTGGAGCTACTCTCCCTTGGCCCTTATCCAAGGCCTTTGGCCACCGTGACAGGGCAGAGAGGACCATGGCTCTGGACTAACCTGTCTCATTCACATGGTCCTGATGTCTCCAGTGCAAAACCCTAAGTTTTGGCAATTCATGTGTTTTAACTTTTCAGTTGCAGCAGGAGATGAAAGACTTGAAAAAAGCACACGCTGAGCTCAGTGAGCAAATCAAATCATTTGAGAAGTCTCAGAAAGATTTGGAAGTAACGCTCACTCACAAAGAGGATAACATCAATGTAGGTTCATTCTCTCGAATGCACGTTTAATTCTTCCAAATTCCCATGCAGCCCAACTGATTAAAACTGAGAGGTCTTCCTAATACCCTTTTGCTTCTTTTCTAGGCTTTGACTAATTGCATCACACAGTTGAATTGGTTAGACTGTGAATCTGAGTGTCAGAATAAAACAGGAAATGAGTCAGATGAATTAGCAAATGGAGAAGTGGGAGGTAAGATGGGTTTCAGGGAGGTTCGCCCTCTTCTTGCCTTCCTGTCTTTAATTAAGTACACCTATGCCCCTTGGAGGCCGACTGCATTTCCTCTCAGGCTTTCGAGTTGTGGACACGCACCGCGGGGTTTGTCTGTGTGCGCGTGTGCCCATGTGCCCTCGCGCTGTGCAGCGGCGCGTTGCCGGGCTGCGGCAGAGCAGTGGGTGGGCGGCGAGTGCTGACTCAGCTTTTCCATCTCATCAGAACTAGCTGTGTGTGCAGGGGCTGAGTACTGAACACCGTTCAGTCGGAGAAGTTTCCTTCTCATCGTCATGGAGACAACATTTGAATTCAGTGCTCGCCCTCTCTGTGGCTTTAAAGCCCCACAGCCGATTTTCAGAGCAGGGAGGTGGCCACAGCCCTGCTCTGGGGCCATGAGCGGAAGCTGACACAGATCCGTGTTTCCTGATGTGATGTTTCTGGCTGCTGCTTCTCAAGTGGGATGCTGCTTGCGTACTGAGTGTTCCCCACCCCTCCTGGTAGCAGATTCAAGGGGAGAGCAGAGGAGTGAGTCTTTCTAAATAAGACACTTGACCAGGTGGAGGGAGATGACAGCAAAGAAAGAGCTTTGCCTCATATATACCCCCTTGCTCAAGAGCAGCACGGACAATTGTATTGTACCTTCACTTTTTGACTCTAAAGTTCGTGATTCTCTTAAAAGTCAAGTAGCCTAACCAGTTCTATTGGTCAGTTTGTTCTCACTTTGAGTATTTAAACATGGTCATCATTTCGTTTGGGGGAAATAAGCAGATTTGTAGTTAAAAAGCATGGGATGCTAAAGTAATTAGAACCTTTTGTTTCTTAGGTGACCGCAGTGAGAAGATGAAGAGTCAGATTAAGCAGATGATGGACGTGTCTCGGGTACAGCCCTTTGGGCACCGCAGGGAGGCACCGTGAGGGCTTGTGAATCCTCACAGGGCCTCACTTTGAAGAACACTTCTCTCTGCTCCACTTCTAGACACAAACAGAAATGTCCGTCGTTGAAGAGGATCTAAAGCTCTTACAGTTGAAGCTGAGAGCCTCGATGTCGTCAAAATGCAACCTGGAAGGTAGGTCACGAACTGCCGGGATAGAGACCTGGGTCGGGGGGAGAGAGAAAGAACAGCGTTCTGTCCCCGTGCCTCTCGCTGCCCGCACGCCAGCCCCTCCCGCTCCCCAGTCGGCGCGCATGCACGCACACAGCTCAGATGTTCCCACTTCACAGACCAGGTGAAACAGCTGGAAGACGACCGCAGCGCGCTGCAGTCTGCCAAGGCGGGCCTGGAGGACGAGAACAAGACCCTGAAGCAGAAAGTGGAGATTCTGAATGAGCTCTATCAGCAGAAGGAGATGGCTCTGCAAAAGTAAGGTTTTCGTGGGTCAGCAACGTTGTTGTGTAAGTGTGTGTGTCTTTAAAAAATAATTCTGTCTCGTTTTGAAAGATTATTAACAGTTTTTCCCTCCACAATTAGTATAGGGTTGCTCTTTTCCCTTTCTGCCCCATTTTCCATAACTTGCATTTTTCTTTCCTTTGTTCTGGATTTTTTTTTTCCGATCTGTCTTCCACTGTGCTGAAATCTCCCATCTGTCATCAAATCTGCTGCTAAAATCCTTCACAGAGTTCTTAATTTCGGTTACTGTGTTTCAGTTCTATAGTTTATCTATTCTTCTGCAAAAATTCATAATTTTGACATTTACCTCCTTTAAGTGTATGAGGCACAGTTATTTCACAGCCTGTGTGCTAATTCCACTGTGTGGACACCTGACAGGCCTGTGTGGCTCGCCTGATTTCAGCTTCGGTCCAGCCTCGCAGAGTGCCCTGTCGGTTTTGACTGCGTGGCGAACACTGTCTGTGATAATAGTATTTGTCTGTAATCTCAGCATCTTGACCGGCCTGTTACGGCCACTCGTGAATTACTTGCTGGAGTACTGAACGGGCAGTGAAGAACACAAACCTTTCTCTCTTTGGTGTTTTTAACCCTTTTGACTGTAGCTGTTCTCTCCTTTTGCTTCTGATTCATAGAAAGTTTCAGGTTAAGTGTCTTTTGAAGCTGAATTAGGTGCAAAGAGGTCTAGCAGCAGCAAGAAGCAGCACTGTTAAACCGTTAAACGTCACTGTCCTTGTGATCTAGGTTATAGTCGGTTGAAGGCTTGAGCTCGGAGGTGACCGGGTTAAACCCAGTTCCCAGGAGGTGGCACCCTGATTATGGGACAGTCGGATTCTTTTTCTGTCCGACAGACACTGCCCATCCTGAGATTTGTCTCCTCACCCCAGCCCCACCGACATGGGCAGCAGCAGTTTGGGGACTGAGATGTGGAAGGGTTCTGTGGTTGGTCGTGCAGACAGAAGCCCTGTTTTAAAGGGGACTGTCCTTATCACGGTCCCTCCTGGTCTCGGATTGGGCAGCAGTCCTCCCCCGACAGAAGTGAGAGAAGTGACGACAGGCCCTCTTCCCGTGGTGGAAACAGGAGGACCAGTCCAGCTGTCTCCTAACACATGGAGCTGTGTCACATAGAGTGGCCCTGGTGTCCCACGTTGACGTAAAATGAGCTTTCTTCCTCTCGAGCATGGGAAAGCTGCCCTGGGGCCCATGCGGGTGTCTGCATGCCTGTGTGTTTGGGAGAGGGGGGCGGAGGAGCCTCTGCAGGGAGGCGTGCAGACGGCCTGCCCGCAGGCAGGAGCAGCACGTGCACACGACAGTGACGGCCAACTGTCTCCTAGGAAGCTGAGCCAGGAGGAGTTCGAGCGGCGGGAGAGGGAGCAGCGGCTCTCGGCTGCGGATGAAAAGGCGCTTTCGGCAGCCGAGGAAATAAAAACCTACAAGTGAGTGCAGCTTCCAGGGTGTGAAACTACTGTTGGCTTTGCAAAAAGAGCAAAAAACATTTTTACAGTTTGCACAACAGAACAGCACAGAAGCATACACAATCGTCAGAGGACATGATACATTCCATTCTCATAAGAAAAAATACATTCTGAGTTCACAAAGGAAGAAAACGTTCAACACAAATTTCCCTACACCCAACACTGGCAATACGGTCAGGGAACCTGGTTCACGCCCCCAGCTCTGGGTGGTTTTATGTGGTGGGGGATCGTTTCAGCGAGGCAGTTGCTGTCTGGTGTATCCGAAACCGTGAACATGACCATGCCACGTTGATGGACCAGTGCTCACACGCAGCTCTGGGAGGCTTTCTGTGGATATAATTAGAGGAAGGAAAAGCTTTAGCAGGGTGACGTTCATAGCAGTTAAAGAAATTACAGCGTATCAGCACAGACTCTCCAGGCATTAAATAATAAATAAGGAAATCGTGCAGTTCTGATCGTGTTGCACTCTCACTGTAAGCGTGTAAGCTACGTTTCCGTGTGATGGATGGAGTCTGTAAGGTGTGGTCAAAGGGAGCGCGGTGAGGTCGTGTAAAGTTGTGCTCAGTGGTGCTCAGTCGGTGAAAGCCGTGTGGTTGGTCCTCAGGTGGAGAATTGAAGAGCTGGAGAACGAGCTGCAGAAAACCGAGCGCTCCTTCAAGGACCAGGTAACTATGCCGCCCGCGGCCACGGGCTCCTCCGGGCTCTCGTGTGGGTTATTGTGACGAATCCCCACACACGTTCTCCCATGCGTTGTCTTTTCCAGCTTGCCGCTAATGAGAAGAAAGCTCACGATAACTGGGTAAGGTTCGTTTTCCTTTCCTTTATTGTGTGCATCATCTGCCACCACTGAAGCTGGGTCTTTTCCTCCCTCCAACAGCTGAAAGCTCGTGCTGCAGAAAGGGCCATGGCTGAAGAGAAGAGGGAGGCAGCCAACTTGAGACACAAGTATGTGACTTGGACACCTGTGCATTTTCAGAGCGTTGCAGAATTTTTTAAGGCTGTGCTGTGTGGCATCTAATAAGAATTGGTCTTCCGTTTCATATGTAAGTCCATTCTTTCTCTGTATTCAAGATTATTAGAGCTGAACCAAAAGGTGGCCATGCTGCAACAGGAACCTGTGATCGTCAAGCCGATGCCGGGAAGGCCCAGCACACAGAACCCGCCTCGAAGAGGTAGGGAGCCCTCCCGCAGCGCGGCGCGGCTGCCTCTGTCGTGGTGCGGGCTGCGGGCCGGTGCCGACTGCTTTCTGCTTCTGCGCGCTGTGGTAACGGCGCCCTAGAAATAACCCTGAGAACTTAGGAAAGAAAAGAGGCTGCCTGAAAGTGTAACAGTGGACTGTCACGTTCAGGTCCCCTGAGCCAGAACGGCTCCTTTGGCCTGTCGCCCGTGAGTGGGGGCGAGTGCTCCCCTCCGCTGAGGGACCCGCCCGCCAGGCCGCTGTCTGCTACGCTCGGTCGAAGAGACGTGCCCCGCAGCGAATTTGGTAAGCGGTCGCACATTACCAGTGCGCTGTTTCGGGTTTTTCCCCTTTTATGGGAGAATTCTAATGCAAACAGTATTTTAGAATTTAGGCCTGTCCAACATAGAGAAGAAAATTTCTTAATTTTTCCTAGCATTTCAAATAGTCTATTGCAAGATCTGCTTTAGAAGAGAGATAATCTATTTATTATTATTACTATAGATAAGAAAATATGTAAAATGTATTTATATGTAAATATGTAAATATTTATTATTGGTTTTGCTTTTACAAATTTTTTACCCTGATGTGTAAGCCTTCGTCTTTGGACGAAATCTCCAGGGAATTCCTTCCTTGAATATTGTCCAGGTAGCCGTAGACCTCATCATCTGGGAGGCGCACAGCCATTCGCATTAGAATATGGGACGCTATGCGTCTGTTTCCGCGTGTGACCCTGTCTGGAAAAGTCGGCGAGACGTGGGAGCTATTGGGCACAGACCGGGAGAACCAGCCCTGTGCAGTGCCCGGCCTGCGGCAGGGGGCCGGGCCGGTGCTGCTCCTGTGCAGGCTCTACGGCTGTCCTTTCAGTCCAGGAGCCCCTTATCTTACTTCTCAGAGTCTGTGCGGGAATTGTGATTTCCCTCCCCTCAGCGGTGCTGGGGCCTTGTTCTTAATGTCACTCCCTAGGTAGAGTGGGTTATTCCTCCTGAAAGTCCATGCCAGGGCTCCGTGCGTGCTTTCTCGAGGGTCAGTGGATGGGCCTCTGCCTCGTCCCTGGGGGTCCGAGGCGTCGGGAACCTGCCTGTGGTGGGAACCTGAGGGTGTTCAGAGAGTCTGTAGTCATGGCGGCAGTGGGCAAAGGACTTGTTTATTCTACCTCAAAGAACAAAAGTCAGAATATGTCTAAATCAGTTCTCGGCCTTCCGCAGATCCAGGATCTGGGGCAGCTGCCATGGTGAACAGCAGCCCAAGAAGCTCTTCCCCTGCCAGGGGAATGGATGAGGGCAAGGTACGTATTTCAGGGAACATTTCTCTTTTTCTTTGGTATTTCTCTTTGCCTCATTCCAGCCCCTGTATGTGTGTTGTTATATTTGTACTATCATTTATTTTTTAAAAAAGCACACTGTTCCCCAAGGGTCGGAAGGCCCCAGCATTACACCTTTGGCTGAGCATCCAGTGGCAGTGAGTACTTAGAGGTTGAGGCCTGAACTTGGCTTTTACTTGGTGTGCTTCTGGAAGGCACATGCAGTGCAGGGCGCTAACCGCTTTGCTTTAAAGTGCACGGCAGTGTGATCTTACTCTGGTCTTGGACTTGGAAGTGGTTCTGGGTCACTGCAGTCTGGCTGGTTGGTTGGCTTTTTCCCTTCTGTGTCTGTTTTGGTTAGGTGATTAACCCGTTGAGAGTGTTGTGATTAAGTAAAAATGACTAAAAATGTGCAAAGTCGTCACTCGACCTTCACGCGGCGTGCTTCGGTGCTGAGTGCTCTGAGGCAAAGGAAATCCGTTGTGTATTGTGTGATTCATCATTACTACACACTGGCTTGGAAGTGTGCTGTTCAAGACGGTCTCCAGTGGTACGCTAGGCCAGCCCTCTTGAATAAGCTGAAATCACAGGTTGGCAGCAGCATGCTTGCTGGAGGTGAAATGCTGACTGGTGAAGTCTGTGATGACTGGGCTGCCAGTTCCTGGTGTGAGCCTTAAATTCCGTTCACAAGACTGGTCTCTCGTCACTGGCGTAGCTGTCACATGTGCCCCGATCCTGCATCACAGTGCATCACCAGGTTGAAATCAAAATAACGAGTAAGGAAGGGTTAGTCATTGTCTCCCAACATCTCACAACAGCAGTGTCACCCGGAGAAGGCAGGTGAGCGTCAGCACTGTGCCCCCGCTTCATCTCCAGAGCGTTGTTCCTGTTCGGAAGTGCTCCCCGGTTGCAGAGCAGGACTCTGGGAAGGCACCCCTTTCAGCAGATCTTTCTCTCCAAGGGCGGCTTGAGTGAAACCCGAGACCCCTTGGAAACGGAAGACTTCAAAGAGGATAGATGGCTCTGTTAGAGGGGGCCAGAGGAGGGAAGACCACGGGCCTGGAGGCGGACCCGATGGCAATTTCTAGCCCAGCCTCGGAGGCGCTGTGTAACCTCAGCAGCTCCGCCGGTGCTGTGTGTTCACGTGTAAGACAAGGTGATCGCACTCAGAGACTCAGCAGTCTGAGAACTGGGCGCGGGTACTCCGAATAGTGGCTGTGATTTCACGTGTAGCGAATGGACTGTCATTCCCTTCGTCCTCTCCATTCTTGGTAGAGAGGCAGCGAGCTGTCATGGTGACGGGAGGGATGGCCCTAGAGATACATTCCCAAGTCTGTGGTGGGACTTTACTTTTTAATCACTCGGGAGGCCTTCGACTTGCCCAGACCTGCAGTGTAGGATCCCAGACAACCCTTCGCTGCCGCCGTCCATGGGAACACAGGAGGGCGGAGTCTCAAGCCCTGGGTCTGCTGCTCGGCCGGTGCCTGACATCTGCTTCTTGGGTGTCAGCTTGTGCTGGTGTTGGTACTTTTGTCTGTCGTACTAGAGCATTTCAGAATGTGACTGTTTCTGCTCCACAGGTGAACATGGCTGAAGGGCCCCCTCCTTTCCCGGGGGCGCCCCTCATGAGTGCCCCCCTGGGAGGCCCTGTGCCACCACCCATTCGATACGGACCGCCACCTCAACTCTGCGGGCCTTTCGGGCCTCGGCCCTTTCCTCCACCTCCACCGTTTGGTAAGAGTATCGACTCGCTGACTTGGAAAGCTCATGTCTCCTCAGTCTGTTCTTTGCTACAGAAGTTGCTGTCGCAGGGCTGTGCAATAGAAAGATAAAGCAGGCTGAGTCCGTTTTAACTTTTCCTGAAGGTTCTTAAAACACACCGGGCGCTGCCTCGTCTCCCTCCCTGAGATGGGCAGGAGCGGGTGTGGCCTGGAGCCAGCAGACAGAGGCTGTTCACAGGAAGCCATAATATGACTTGTGCAGACCTTTCCTGAACATCTGCAGCTGGGCGCCGGGCTCTGCACTGGGCGCATCTCACTGCAATTGCCGGGAGCTCAGGGTCCTAGAGGCCGCGGCTGCAGATACTGCACAGCGTAAATGGGTCCCAGTATTAGGGGAAAATTGAACCCTCATGCCCCACCCTTGGGAATGAGTGGGAAAGAAGTTTTAAAGACAAGGTAAAATGTAATAGTTACCTAATGAATGTTGAATTTAATTAGGTGCAGCTAGCAGGCCCTCCTTGATTTTGAAATTTTAATTGATACAGAATAGACATGGAATTTGCTTTAGCAAACTTCATTTTTGTAGAGCCCTTTTTTCATATGTGTCAAATACAAACCAAGCTCTTCTGAAATACAGATGGCAAAATTGTGTAGTAGGAAAAACACAAGACAGGTAAAGCCATGTTTAAACCCTGCCCGCGTTGCTTCATGGCCGGCCAGCCACAGGCCTGTAACTGAAATGTGCTGAGCTCAGTCTGACTGACCCGTAAGGTGGGGTGCCACCCCCCGACTTCTAGGGTTGGGAGAAATGAAAGATCAACATAATGTTCATCTTTCCTAAATGTTTAGGAATCACCTGAATATAGACACGTTCACATGTATTTACATGACACAATTTTTGTTTCCAGGTCCTGGCATGCGGCCACCTCTAGGCCTAAGAGAGTATGCACCAGGCATTCCACCACCTGGAAAACGGGATGTGCCTTTCGACCCCCGAGGGTTTGTGCCAGGACACCCTCATTTCAGGCCTGTCACCTCTCCTGGCCCTCGAGAGTACTTCATCCCTGGTCCCCGACCACCACCACCCCCAGCCCACAGCCCCCAGGATTATCCTCCACCTGCTGCAAGAGACTTACTGCCTTCTGGCTCCAGGGAGGAGCCCCCACCCGCCTCGCAGAGCAGTAGCCAGGACGCCTCCCAGGCCTTGAAACAGAGCCCATAGCCCGACCTCCGACCTCCAGTCTGAGAGCAGGTGGACTGTGCACTATTCATTACAGTCTTCAGAATCCAAAAATTTGAATAAAGCTAGTTTTTAGAACTAAGCTGCCCTGGCAGTCTGCATTTTTGAGCCAAACAATTAAAAAATATCCCCCCCAAATAAAAATCAATCTCCTTGTAAGCTACAGCCCCCCCTTCCAACTTTGAAATGTGCAATAAATACCTGTGTTTCAGTTAATGTAGTGTATGTAACTGTCAAATGATCTAGTCTGTCTTGGAAAATACAAACATTTCCTGTGGAAATGCTATAAGAACACGTATTTCCATTTATTACCCTATTTCTAGTGTATGCCAGTCAAATGCAGAGCAACTGTGTTTATAAGCCTGATTTTTTAAAGTGTCTGTCTGGTCGCAAGGACTGTTACGCTGAAAATGTTTACTAAAAGATCACTGAACTTTATCTCCCCCCTTGCTGAAGTTCTTTGTAGTAAAAGTTCATTAAAATTTGGTTATCAATGTTTCCCAAGTGTCTGTTGAGTCATTTGAGTGTCTCCTCATGAGACGTATGCTGTCTGGGAAAGGGGTACGGGGCGTGCAGCAGGGTTAGCCTCAGCTGCCGGGCCACGTGAGGAGCCCCCATCGGCGGGCCTGCTGTGACTCTAACCGCCTCGCCCGTGTCCTGAGCAGGCGTGTACGGGAGCAGCGGCACCTCTTTCAGTGGTGCCGCCGTTCTCGCATTAAGGCTGCACAGCAGAAAAATGAAGATGTCTTGTGACCATAAAAGGACATTTCTTTTATTAAAAAATATAGAGCCTATTATTTCTCCCATACTTTCTGCCTATGATTTTCAATGAATATGGCGAAAATGATCAGAAGAATAGAATATTATGAGAAAGAATGACAGGATTTTAAGGCTTGTAACATGCTCTGGGTCAGCAGCCGTGGACTGAACTCGGTTTTTTTTGCTGACAGGTTCTACTCTGTTAATATTTGAATATTGGTGCATATATTTAAGAATCAGTATATGTAAGAATCTGGGATTGCACCATACTTAAAAGTCTTATTGTAGGGTTGCTACACCATATCTTTTCAACAATGTTTCTAAACTAACTTTAGGCACTTGAAATTATAGTAACTTAACAGCACATTTTAAGAAGTTTAAGATTTAAATCAAAATTATAAAAAGCCGATATCCTTGCTTACTGCTGGACTGTACTCTCCCACTCTCTGAGTTCAACGCTGTAACATTACCTCCGCCAGGGCCTGTCACTCTGGTGGTAGCTGATCCACTGAGAATACCCTACTAAAAAAGGCAAAAGATCCACTGTGAAACAACATCTTCCACTAATATATGTACCACTTTAGAAAGATAAGGATACTTTGGGAAAAAAACCTCAAAATTCAGAAGTAGTGTATCTTCACAAAAGAATTCCATTGATAGGTTCTCCCATTTAGTATCAAGAATAGAAGAAATTTAACAGGAAAACTCCATAATTAATAGCAAGTTATTTTTAACCATGTAAAATAAGATTAAGTCACAAATACAACTTTCAAATATTTCAGTCTCTTTAGAATACAAAATGATTAATATTTTTAATTTTAAATAGTATTAAATATAGATTATGCCAGCTAGGAAGATGATTCAAGCAGGAAAAGTAAAATCTATCTTGAAATCAATCAAAGCTTAGAGTTTTTCTTTTTGCCCCTTAAGCTTTTGCGGGTATTTATTATGTATCCTAAACCACCAAAAACCCAGTAAGCTGCAGACTCGAGCATCAATGTCTCTAAACTGCCCAGATCTGCACCTGCCAGGATGGCCGCCACTCAGCCCTCGGAAGGCATCCTTCTGGGCAGAGCCCAGGCACCCCGCCCACTGACACCCAGAGAGGGCCGCGAGTCTGCCTCCTGCCTCCAGACACTGCCCGTTCACCGTCCGGCTCAGGTGCGAGTTAGAGCCGAGCAGCTCACACAGCATCGTCCAGCCCAAGCTGCTGTAACACGGGAAAGGCGTGTGTTCGTGTGAACCACACTCATGTGAGCAACAGCAGGTGCCTCAGATAAATGACCACTCTGATACACGTCTTATGGTCTACGAGAAAGGAGAACAGTCTATCAGTTTTGCTACATTTTAATAGTAGGTTTTCTGAGGAATAAAACTTTTCGGGTCCCGTCAGCAACGTCCAACAAAAGGTACTGAGTACTCCACAGGGTACAGAGTGCTGCCGAGCACCTTGGAGAATCTACATGACGTGCAGAAAACGTGGCTCTTGCCCCTTGAGGAGCTTACAGTCTGGGGGGCCAACAACTCACAGTCCGAGCGGAGTGAACAGCAGTGACTTAAGGCAATTCCTTGTCCCCTCCAGCCACCATGGGCCGACCGCTCTGCAGCAGGTCTACTCGAGGCAGAACCTGTGGAGGACCCTTTCGGGCTCACGGCGGTTTCGACACCAGCTTAGTCAGGAGAACTGACCTAACAGACAACTCAGAGGAAAGACCAGACCTCTTGAAGGGCAGGGCTGGAACAACTTAACTGTGGCCACTCAGGTAGAAAGCAAACACGCTGCACAGTGTGGCGGACTGTCACCCCCCTTCAGGACCAGGCCAACCGTGGCACCATACCCCCTTGTGCCAGCACTGGCCACTGCGAGTAGTGACTGTGAAACACGTGGGCACCACAGCTGACCTGCCGACGGCCTCACTGTTCTGTGATCGAAGAGCCGCCTCTGGTTCCTGTGAAGGTTTTACTTAAACACCCCATTATGTCAAAAGTAATGTGAACAGTCA
The DNA here is from genome assembly GCA_004024845.1 of Tonatia bakeri. Taxonomy (NCBI): domain Eukaryota; kingdom Metazoa; phylum Chordata; class Mammalia; order Chiroptera; family Phyllostomidae; genus Tonatia; species Tonatia bakeri. Next base: position 103,091 of record PVIA01005192.1, read on the forward strand.
AATCATAATAAGCGAATGACCTGCACATTTCCATGTGGATGCATGATGATATATCTAAATAGGAAACAAATGGCAGTCCCACCTACCTACATAAAAAAAAAGAATAGAGCGCCTCCCACTTTTGCATACTCATCGCTCACAGAAGAGGCATGCAGGTTTTCAGGCTCACAATCAGCTGTCAGAAAAACAGCAGTAATTCCTGCGGGGTCTCCTTCGCGTCCGCCTCAAACCACGTTTAGATGATGTGACTTCACAGACCCGACCCACCTGAAAAAGTGCAGTCACTCAGGTGGTTCCACACCAAACCTACAACCACCACTGGACAGAGCAACAGCGTGACGCGGAAGAACAGTGAGTCGACAGGACGGGAAGTGGGCTCGCTTTTGGAAACACGGTCCGGTCACCTGGGGAATCACAGCTGCACCCTGGGGACATGCCCATGTGGACGCGGTCTGGCCAAGGCATGCTCTAAGCGGGAGAAGGATGAAATCGGGGTGAAGCTGGGCCGTGCCCGAGGAGCAGCCTAGACCTTTCCTTCTGGAACAGCATACTGGGCCCCGCAGTCCCAGAGCAGTTCCCCACCACCTGGCATTGGCCCGCGGTCTGCCGTCACCTCCGAAACCCAAGGGCGCAGAGGAGAAGTGAGCTGACGTGTGAACTTGAGTACATTCTTATAGCTGTGGTAGTCCGGGGACGAGCACGCCCTGCCCACGCGGTGCTGTTCGGGGGGCAGGGTGGGGGCAGTGGTCGGTCGGGAAAGAGATGGCCAACAGCACAACGGATAGAAAAGTAAAAACGTGTTCCCAAACCTATGATGAGCCTGCATCCAAAGGAGTCTTCCACGTCGGTGACGGGCAGGAGTGGAGCTCCGCGCCACGGCTCCACGGTGGGCGCGCCTGGCCCGCTGCCACGGGCGCGGCTCGCTTCCTGCCTGCGGAAGGGTGGGCGCGCTGCAGAGGGCTGGGAGGGGTTCTAGTGCACGGGAAAGTCACAGGGGTCCCAGGTCACTCAGGTCAGGGACACTCCTTGTGCAACGTTTGATGTAGATGAAGATAAAGTGGTTTCTTGGTCAGTAATTGCAATTTCTTTCTTTTAAAGTCAGTGGGTTTCTTGTATCTGTAACCACAACAGAAAAGCTGCTGTTGAAAACACTTTGGTAAGTATTTCCAATACTTTGGAAAATACGATGACCTGCTCCCCACTATTCCACACTGAGAAGAAACACTGGTCCCCATTCCACCCCCGAGTTCCCTACATGCGCCACTTACAGTTCTATCACGATGGGCCCCGGTTTAATCTCATCCATCTCCATGAAAGCGAAGCACTTGGTACTGGTGAACCTCTTTTTAGGCTTGTAGTGTTTGAACTCAAAGAAGATAGCTGCCCCTGAGGGGAGAAAACAGACCATGGTAGCCACGGACAGCGCCATCCCGGCCAACACGCTCTCTCTGACCCGCAGAGGCACAGGGACAAGCAGCAGCTGGCATTACTGTGCAAGGAACCTTCGTCAGGCAATCTGATGTGACGGCCGTGCTCATCACTCCAACTCCTCTGTCTCTCAGTGCAGTGACATTTCCACAAAGTACAGCACAGCTTCTTGAGCCAGACTGACTGAGGGACAAACGTCCGATGAGAACAGCCTAAGAAGATCAGCTGAAGTGCGTGTGAACACGAAGAAAGCACATCATCAGCTAACACCACCTCGAACTACAGCAACCGTACAGAATGAATCCCGAGCTGGAGACCAGGAATGCACTGGAGTTCTGAATGTAGTTCCACCTTCGACGCCCCGCGGGTGGAGTCACCGAGAGCACAGCTCCATGAAGGAGAAACACGGTAAACCGGCCCGTGAAACACGCCTGCTAACCCCACGTCCGAAACACACCGCAAAGCCACGGAGGTAAATGGGGAGAACGTTTTTGTTAAGATTTGTACGCACAAGGCATACCTCGTACGGAAACTTCTTGAACGTTATCTCCTAAGCATGTGCTGCTTTTACATTCCTCTAACATAGCGACGCTCACTGGGGTGTGCATCAGGGGGCCTATCGGGGGCCCAGCACGCGCACCTAACCAGGAAGGATCTGGGCGCTTCTGCGCTCAAACTCGGAGAACCGATCTGCCGGAAGCACCGCAGGCCAAGTCTTATGGAGCAGAGGAGTGGCAGCGCCAAGGCGGAGAAGGAAAATATCAGATATTGTACAGGATGCGGCAACTGTTCAAAAGGCCCTTGTGTGTCTTGCACAATCCTCCTACGGGCCTGAAGCATTTTAAAAACTGCAGCTGAATCTCCGTGATAAAGGGCTGTATGGTCTGGTTTTCAGAGAACACGGACATTCCCGGGGGGTGAAAGGCACGGAGAAACTTCATCCTAAGGACCGTGTGACCTGGAAGTGTAACTTCACATTCTTAAAAATGTGCTTTTGTCCTTTCCCATCCTCCTGACAACTAACTGCAAATTATAGGATCTTTCTACCCTGTGCATTAAGCTGGAAAAAAAATGTTTCTTTCAACTGCTAAAGACCTAATCCTCAGGCAGCCCCGCTTCCCCCAGCTCTTTAGGACGAGGAGAGCTTTCATTCTGTTTTGTTCCTGAAGATGATAGTATTTTACAAGCAAATGATATTTTGTTATGTCAACAGTTAGTATCTGACTAGATAATACGATTCCTCCTTCCCACATTTAAATACACGTTTCATTCACATCAATAACCAACCACCATGTGACATTTCCTCTTCCCAGCGCCACTAGGCCCACCAGACACACAAACATGAACCAGATCAGTACTCAGACCACAAGCAGCCAATGATTGACGAATACAGACCTTTGGTTAATTTTTCAACATGCTTCTGGAGCTCAATGTCCACATTAAAATGAACGTATGTATCTTCTTTTCTTGAAGCCACAGGAGTATCTTGCACAGGAGTTAAATCTATGCCATTCAGGTCTAGAGAGGAAAGAGGTTTCTGCTTAGCATTCCAACACACAGACTCAAAAAAGTCCAGTGAACCACGGGGCACCACGTTTCCTAAAGAGGCTGGGCGAAAGCCGTGAGCAGACTCCCAGCTAGGAGCTCGGGTCTGGTGTGGACAGGCTCCTGGAGACCTGGTGGTTCCGAGGGATCGGGAGGGAGGTGAGGAGAGAAAAAGTGGGTGCCTGGTGGACCAGAGGGGAACCCTTGCCCTGACTGGGTACAAAAGAAAGCTCGGAGGTAACAAAATTTGATCAATGTAGCTGAGAGGTGAAGAGAACTCTGTATCTTTCCCAGAGAACAGGCCACTATATTTCTGCATGTGATAAGCATTTGGAACGTGAGTAATATTCCACAATGGGGCTCCTACCCCTATTCTCCGCTCTCGATCCAGGGTGGGCGTGGGAAGGCCTTCAACTGTGCCATCATCGCAGCCCCCCCGCTGGGTCCAAGCCGGGGACCAGACAAGGGGCGCAAAAGCGCCGATGAAGCCTCTCCACTTGTGAATGCCTGTCCACACCTATCACCTAAATTCTGGTTCTGTTTGCTCTAACAATCTGATTTACAACCAGATGGAACACTATGGACGGTGTGTGGTTTTACTTTCCCGGGGCCAGGAATCGTTTAATTTAATCCAATTCAATAGGGACTCACTCACTCTTCAGAGTTGAAATGTCACTCAACAGACCCATCTTAAGGAACTTAAAACAATTTAGTACATTTAATTATTTCAGTTCCTAAAGATATTTACACAAAATCGTATTTCAGTTCAACGTGCATCCAGTTAGCTCCACCAGTGATTTCAGAGCAAAGAGTTTAACAAGACAGATAACACGGCACCCATCTCACGGCACTGTTCTGTGCGGCGGCGCGCATGCCAGAGAGAAGTGCACCTCTGCAAACAGCCTGTGGACCATGCAGGGTGCGAGTCCGTCCCTGCGGCCGTGGGGGTGACAGTGGGTCACAGCAGAACGGAAAGCAGCACAGCACAGTGCTGTGCATCCTGAAGTCTCCACTTCAGAGTCTGCTGTGGACAAACCCCCTTTTCTTTTATTCGGTACCAACACACCTGGAGGGGTCAAATTCATTTCTGTTATCAGGGACAGTTCCCTCCATTTAATTTTAGGGTAACTATGCTGTCATTTCTGAGTAACAGTATGACAACTTCACCCTCGATCACCCAATAACGATTTTTTAAAGGCCACTGAGTGCTTCACAATACAGTTCTGTATAAAATGCTTGGCAATGGCAACAGAAGAATTCAACCGTGTGGTTTCCCTCTCAAACCAAGGACAGAGGAAGTTGTTTTCTGGGAATCCATGGTTGGCTGCATTGGACAGTAGAAGAAAACAAATCCTAGGAATAATCATGCTTAATAACCTTGGCACCATAGTTCATGGTAAGAAATACACTTTTTAATGACCGTAGGACTGTGTTTAGGGTGTGGGTGTTTATGGACACACCCCTTCCCCAGACCCCACTGATGACTCACTCCGGCTGATTCTCCCCTCTAGGGCAGGGCTGTCCCCTGGTCAGCCTCCCTGGGCCAGGAGAGCAGGGGGACATGGCTTTGCCAAGAAAACTGCACAGCCTTGGGAGGTGGGGACACTTTTTAAACCTTTTTCCTGAAGGATGTTTCTGCTCTGAATACAGTGTGCGTGTCTTAGACAGCACCCCTGATGGAATTTTGAGAATAAAAACACATAGTCAAAGAAAAACTCAACAGCATACGTGAGTGTAAGTTATCATGGAAATGTTTTTAGTCAATTTCTCAGAAACATTCGGGGAAGAACTGATGACCTCTTCCCGGATTCTGCCTCACTGCGGAATGAAAGACAGTGAGCTGTCGCAGACACAGGGGCTCTGCCCACCCCGCCGCCCGCCCCCAGCCCACCAATCCCGATGAAGCAACATTATGAAAGTCGCCAGAGGGAAAACAGGTAGACAGGCTATTTACCTTTTACACTAACTGTGATATAGGGATCAATGCACTGCCCGGCGTCTTTCAGGCCAATTTTCTCAATTCTGATGGTGAGCAACGTCATTCCTGGTTCTGATGGCAACCTTGGCAATAAAGTACCTGGCAACAGAGCAATAAAAATGAGCTCCACCAATAATTCCAGAGTAAATATTTTAACAACACAGAGAAGCCAGAGCCTTCCTCTTAAATGGCTTAGTAACCAGCCAGTTTTTAAAAACTAAACATAAAGAATACATTCACCCCTTTAACATGAAACCTGTGCTTTGTTGTCAATGCACTGAAATGAGGGGGTCTTGGGACCCCCGATACAGTCAGACACTTTCACACTGCACTTCCAAAGTAGCTACTGCCCACAGCACGGCCGCCAACACTTGCTCCAGGTTGACCTGGGCTCTGCAGAGGTTTCCAGACCCGGGCCTGGGGTTAAGGTAAGTGGCGTATATTTTTAAACCAGCAATACCCACCGGGAACTCGAGCAGGAAAGGAGTCAGGAGACCCTGCTCCAGCACCGCACTCTTCTTCATCTTCTTCAAACTCCAAATTCTCCTCTTCGCCAGGTGCTAAAATTCTTCTATATGCAAAGGGACAGGAAAAACAGTGAGCTGTAAAACCAGGTGCACTAGTGAAGCCTCACAGCTCCTCATTTCCCAGCTAAGATGCTGATATAAACGATGTTGACCAAAAAGGTGTAAAATAATGGTGCGTACTTATTTTACCTTAAGGGGACAGGCTGAACGTCAAATGGGAATTCTTTATTATATGTGAGAATGTTCTTTAGGACTAGAATAAAGACAGAGAGAAAAAGACATGAATTCTATGAATCAAAAGTTAAAATTTTACCACAAATGACTGTTTTTAATCAACTTTACTATGCTCATTAATAATTTTTAAAAATTGCCAACCTTGTCATGCATTTGTCCACTGACTTACAGGTCTTGGCAAAATGGAAACATCCATAGCATGCTCCAGGTGCCGACCATGTCAGAGTACTGTCGGATCCCTAAGGAGCAGAAGTTCCAGAGTCTCAAAGCCCTCGGGGAAACAACTCCAAAACGGTTCTTCTGCGTATGACGTCCCAGGTGAGACATGGGAACCAGACACAAAAAATGCCTCCTTCCCAGGTATGTCAGTTCAAAGACAGATATCAAAGTCGACCAATCAGAGGCACATGAGCATGTCTTAGTCTATGCCCTGATTAGATTTCCCTTCAACTCCATGAAACTGGCGAAGTTTGGGAAGTTGGACTATCATTCTCACATATGAAGTTTATTACACACACACGGAGCATGTACAGACACATAAACGTTTATCATCATCTATGGTAAAGGCCATTACAGAAATACATGTGCGTACACACCACATATATGTGCACACACAAGCACACATCGTAAAGAGATGTAACCTCAGGAGAAATGTTCGAACAGCACAGCACGGCAGCTATGGTTGTGGGCAGGGATGACACGCTGGTGTGCAACCTCAGGGAGAGCGGCTCTCCACCCCCGCGCCCCTTCGGAGAGGTCCTGTGCGTGTGTTCCACATCTAGCCTTATGGGACCCCAGTGACTACCTGCACTTACATGAAGGGGAAGTAATGACGTTAACTGGCAATCCAGAAAGTTCCCCGGACTTTATATTCATCTTATTCAGTCTGATTTTGGAGCCCTGCAGCCCAAAGCCAGAGTAAGTACGGCAGGGTGTCTTCCTGGAGGAGGAAACCCCAGGGCACTGGCTGGAGTTACACGCCGGCACGGGAGCCAGATGTGCTCACCGGGCTTCCTGAGGGGTACGCCCCACCAAGTCCCCCAGCGAGAGGAACATCGAGACTCAAGTCCAGGTTCTCACTCATTTACAGTCTCCCCCCCTCCAGCCCTTCCCCTCATCCTGCCCCTCATGCCCTTCTTCTCAACAAATGTGCCGTGAGTGCCCGTCACATGCCCTGATGTTTTAGGTGCTAAAAGGATGGCAGTGGTCAAGACAGAGGGCTGCTGACCCCCCAGGCGGGCCTGAGACCCAGTGAGGAAAGGCAGAAAGTAAGGGAGCTCACCGGCTAACAGGTGGTGTAAGGCTGCGCTTCACGTTACAAAGGTCGCAGACAGGAAGGTCGAGTAACTGGAGGGGGAGATCTCCGGCTAAGGGGGACAGGGGAGGTCTTTCAAACTGCAGAGTCCGAGGACGTGCGAGCCCTGAACTGGGATGAGAGGAGCTGTGTAGAAGGGGCTCTGGGGCGAGGGCTCTCCGAGTACGGAGAGCAGGAGAGAGCAACACCAAGGGCTCTGAGGCAGGAACTAGTCTGGCTGGTCCAAGGAATGGAACGGACCGCAGAGCGGAAGCTGGGTAAGCGAGGGGGATGTGGCAGAGACCTGAAACCTGATATGTTGGTATTACTAAGGATTAATGTAAGGAAATTAAATGGCGAGTACTTTCAAGATCTTAGTTTTTGTGTATTTCAGATGGGATTATAAAAAACCCTGAAAGGAAAATACATTAGCAAAATAAAGCAACCAAGTCCCACATATTGAAAGGTGCAGTCACTTCTTAATTTTCCTTTTCTTGCAGTCTTGAAAGAGTCAGAGGTGATTTTGACCAAGTATGCTTAACTTGAAATATATGAAATACCAACTTGCAGAAAATGATTAATTCTAATAAAATAATTATCGTAAGTGCCTAAGTTTAGTAAAATAGAAATTACAGAGCATATCTTGCTGGGATACAACGCTGGAGGCAGCAGCAAATTAAAATCATCTAAAAAGATAGCAAATACAAAGATGGGAGGAGTCTTTGTGAAAAGCACTACATAAATTCAAGATGTAACGATGAACCCCACAAATGCCATCTTTCCTTTCCAGTCTCAGTCCTCACCTTAAAAACAGTAACAACAGACGCAGAAGGAACAGAAGCCCCGCCCCCCATTCCACATCAGTAACCTCTCAGGGTCGACAGGGAGGACTGTGCTACTCGGGGTTGAGGTCACCCTTGCACCACGCCAGTGTGGCGGAAGGAAAGAGTCTTTGGGGGCACTCAGAACCCTGGTCAGAACCCAGGGCTGGCACTGAGAAGCTGCAAGGTCGTGCCAAGTACCAGCTACCAAACTGCGGGTGAGCGGGTTTATCTGAGCGCTTGGCAGCGGCCGCTCCTCCGGAAAGGGGCCGCTGTGGTCGCCCGTGGTCGCGCCCTGAGGCAGCAGGAGGACGACTGCACATGTGTGTCCAGGAAGAGGTAACACACACAACTAAGTGGTTTGCAGTCATCCCACATATCCATTCCATTTTAAAATTTCATTTGGAGACAAACTGAGAAAAACAAAAACTAATGGAAAAAGTGACCAAATAAGGAGCCAAAATCCTAATTATGCTTATCATTAAAAGGCTGAACATTATCATTTTCATTAGAAACATTATATAACCATCAAAGCTACCGAGGTACTTCTCTTAAAGTAACAGCCCGTCACTATCGTGGTGTGTTGAGTGCATTGCTGTGCAGCGTCTACCATAGGCAAACCCGCACGGACAGACTGCACACGAGTGGTCACCTGGAGGGGGGTGGGGACTGGAGGACAAAGGGCAAGTGATAATGCACAGGGTTCCTTTTTATAAAAGCGTAAGAAAGTCACCCAGGACTAGATGGTAGTGAATAAATGAAATAAGCACTTAGGTTAAATAATCTTAATAGCCCTAATAAACGTTTTTTGAAAGGAGTATCACAAAAAAGTATAAAATAAAACTTACTTGGCTCTAGCTTCTTCAGATCCTCCAGCTTAAATTCTTCTTGAGACTGTGCGGACTGAATTTAAAACACACACATCACACCTTTTTATCACAAAGATGTCACTCTGCCTTATGGCCTTTAAGTGGCAAGAACCCAACAGTCAAAAAGTAGCCAAAGTAAATGGATCTATTTCTTGCTTACAAAGTAGAAAATGAAAAGTCTGAAATGGCTTTGTTTGTTGTTGTATTTTGGAAACATTTAGACAGACAATAACTGAAAAAAATTGAAGTTTATCTTTTATTTCTAGTTTATAAAATATGAGCTAAATCTTTTTAATACAAGCTTAACTGACGAATTCCTATGGTTATAACCCTTCTGAGACAATACTGCTTTTAGCAGGCAAACCTAATTTTTTACCATAATAGTTCATAATAATTTCTTTTCCTTAATTTTGCAGACCTAACAGTTGGTGGTGTCCTTATACCAGCAAGAGGGGAAAACACCTATTTACCTGTAAAGCTGCACTTCGTAATTCCAAGCATGTTGCAATTTTGCCTATGGTTTTCTGTAGGAAAAAGAAAAAGTGAAAAATACCAACTATAACTTTTAGTTCTCAAAATCATCAAGTTAATTTTTATTGACAAAGGATCTACAGTTTTTCAAAGGTTTTTTAAAAAGGATTTTATTTATTTACTTTTAGAGAAGGGGAGGGAGAAACAGAAAGAGAGAAACATCAACGTGTGGTTGCCTCTCATATGCCCCCAACTGGGGACCTGGCCCCCAGTCCAGGCGTGTGCCCTGACTGGGGATCAAACCAGTGACCCTTTGGTGTGTGCTCAATCCACTGAGCCATACCAGCCAGGGCAGATGTGTAATTTTTTAAAAGTAATTTTTTTAGCACCCTGCAGATTTTAAAGAAGAGAAGCAGGGAGCACAGCTGGATGCGGGAGAGAAGGTGACTCCTGACCTGATGTGCCACAACCAGCTGTGAATCAGGTTTACTTTGGTGATAGCTTTATGATGATTTTAAGAGCAATGGAAAGGACTTCTGACATCTTTCCTCACAAACTCTACCTTTCTTCTCCACAAAGCCTGAAATTCATCAAAAGACATTCTGAAAGTTAGCATAATGGTAAAAGTTAATTTTGACTAAGTCCAGTCGTGACTTATTTAATTAAGCACACAGGCAATGCCGAGCAAGACCACTGCTTATGATGGACGGAGGTGTTTCGTGACGTGAGCTGTAAGACAGTGTACGTGACAGGGCCCAGTCCTCGCTGCAGGGAGCCCAGGTTCTGCTGTGAGAGACAAGACACGCGCAGAATCACTGCAATAGAAAGAGGAGACACTTGATTCCCTAAGATTCAGCAAAGCAAGCCACTGTATGTTCCAAAGAAATGGGACAGGACTATGTGTCGGGAATCGACAGGGAGGGCTCTGGAAACTAAAAGGTTTGGAAAGCGGCCATGGTTCAGCTGTCCCACACTGAACACAGGCTGGAAACATGAGGTGGTGTGTGTTGGGGGCAGGGTCCTTCTGAAGGGGACCTTCAAGGACTCTCAGAGGAATCTGTTATCACGTACTTGAGCAATTACATAGAAGGTTTCTGACCACAGAAGGGCTGTCAGAAGGGCTATTTAAGAAGACTGTTGTGATCACGGTATCCACAGGCTGAAGCAGAAAAGGTTAAAGATCAGAGGTCAGATCAGTCTGGGTCTTTCAACTGTCCAGGTAAGTGGTAATGAAGAAGAACTCGGGTGACTGGAATGGGTGTGAGGAGGAGACCCACAGAAGCAGCTGTGAGAGCAAGCAATTGAATTATGCCCATCAAGACATTCAAGCTCTTCCAAAGAAGACACTTAAGTTTTTACGAGGAATCGGTCTAGACCATAAAAGTGAAGTATCTTTGTATGGTATTTGCAAGGCCTTCACAAAGAAATATTCTAAAAGCAAGTGGCACGTTTTTCTAAATGTACAGATGACTCCGGAGGCTGGATTTGGTGGTTTTCTCTTTGTCAATTTTCTTCGCGAGACAAACGAGGAGCAAAGAGGAGGCGTGAGCACCTCCTTGCCCCAGCACGCAGGCCGGTGGGCTCCACGCAACGGCCACACGGACAACAGGAGCCGGCAGACACCGTGGCCACTGCTGAGCGGAGCGCGACGGCTCTGGGCTAAGGCACGAGAGACAGTATCTAACTACCTCCACAGTCTGAACATTCCTTTTAGTCCCGACGTAAAAGTTTAGAAAACACCCTGTGTTATTCTGAAAATTCACATTTCAAGATGCCCTCTAGATACACTGAGTGCAAAAGGATTCAAGACACTCAGATTTATTTACCCCTCAAACAGCTGTTGCACTGGAATCAGTGAGTCCTTTCTACGGAAACTCTAACACCCCCCAAATCACTGTTATTCAAACATACCACTCAACTCTGAAGAAAATAATTTTAAACCTAAGTATAATAATAAGGTAAGAGTAATGGCTAACAACTATGTAGCCCTTACTAAGTGACAGGATCTCCTCGGGGATTTACAAGCAGTAATTCATTTGATCCTCACACTAACTCTATCACTCAAATCCACTCATTTTGTAAATGTGAAGATTGACAAGAGGTTAAGTCACGTGCCTTAGACACCAGTTCATTCTGTACAGAAGCTGTATATAACAAAGCAATACATGTATTTTAATACCATTTGGCCATACTTTTTTATATTCTTTCAAAAATAGCTTTTAAAAAGGATTTTGTCTGTATAAACTGAGGCATATAAATAAGTCTTTAAAAGTACTAGTTACCTTTTCTCTCTTTACTATAAAATCCATTTGATTTGATGCTTTTAACTTTTAAGTTAAAATGTAGTTTCACAGTGGACAACTATGAGTCCACTAGTAATCTATTTTAAAATTAAACATTTCTTCAAGTTAAACAGAAGAAATAGCTTTTTATACACAATCTACTGAACTGTGGCAAAATACCAACAGGCATTATTCATAACTATTTTAAGGGACCACACCCAACATCAGTGTTAAAAAAGGAGAGAGAAGCTATCATTTTCAGATGTAGCCATGACTTTTAAAACGCGTAGCATTTATGGATGTCAAACTCAAGTGCTTGCTACTGTAACTGGTTTACCTTCCTAGAAACAAAATGATTGAGAGGCACAAGGTCACATGGGCCAGAGTACAACCTAAGTACTGTTAACTCATGCACACTAAGACTAAGCACTGAAGGTAACGGAAGTTTACCTTTAGAAAGATTTAAATTATCAGCCCTTCGTTCAAATTAACTGTTCACGCCTAATAAGGCACACACATGGAAAACGTCCTCATCTGCAGAACACCGGCTATTTCACTTTATCACTGCTAGGGAAATTGACAACTCGGAAAGAGCAGGTGAAGAAAAAGATGGAATAAAAGTTAGACAATTGAAGAGCTAAATTAATTTTGCTAAAGTGTGTCAATTTAAATAGGTTTTTAAAATACACAGAGCTGAAGCAGCGTAGTCTCAATCCAGACTTAGATTTTTAGACTTAAATAGCCAGCCTTCTCCTCTCTAGCTGAGGGTTTCAGCGGGTGGGGGGGGAGGGGGGCAGGTAAGGGAGGACGAGAGGGGAAGCAGTCAAAAGGGGAGACCTGTAAAACAGAAAAACATCTAGTGTTCGAATTCTCATTACCACCAAATCTGATTCAAATCGGAGACCGCCTCTCTAGGCACCATGCTCCGTTCTGCCCAGAAACTTACATGAGGAAATCTGCTGCACCAGAGTGGGGAATTTCATGGAATGGAAGCTTTTGGCAGCTATTCTTTGGCTACTAAGCCCAGTTGTTATTATGACAAAACTATTGAGAATTGAAAGTTAAGTAAACTAATCACGAGGGAGGATCAAATAAGAATCATAATTTTTTTTTTTACTTTCCACCAGGAAAGCTGAGAATATCATGACTAGAAAACCCCCAAGTCAAGGACTCTCCCTGAGGGGCGGCAGCCAGCCCCTTTCCCTCCCTCCTCTTCCCCCAGACACGGCCCCTTCACCTCTCTGTCCCCTAGGCTCCAAGGGCCCTTCCTTTTGCCTCTGAAGCTTTCTAAACCAGTTGGAAAAAAAGAAAAAAAAGGGCCCTGGTAGGTGTGGCTCAGTGGATTGAGTGCCAGCCGAAGGGTCACAGGTTTGATTCCCAGTCTTGCGCACGCCGGGGTTGCAGGTCAGGTTCCCAGTAGGGGGCACATGAGAGGCAACCACACGTTGATGTTTCCCTTTCTTTCTTCCTCCCTTCCCCTTTAAAAATAAAATTAAATTAAAAAAAAAAAAGAATTTTAGAAACATGGTTGGTTTAAAAATCTTCTTTTAAAGTCCCACAAACTACTGAGTGATTTCCATAATTCTCAAATTTCTCACTGCTACAAAAACAGTGAAAATAGTAAAAGCGTAACAATATAATACAAAATAAAAACTATAAAGAACAATTTTGCTTAGAATAATGTAAGGAACAGTCTCCATTTTCCTCTTTTGAGGAAAACACAATCAAGTTTCTCCTACTTTGGTTTATGTGCCAGGCCTAGCATTCAATTAATTTTGCAGACCTAACAACTGGTTTCAAAATTCCCCATCACACGGTCCTTCAGAACACCAGAACCAGTGAAATACTGGATTGGGGCAGGGGGGGGCTTCCAAAAGCAAACAAATTTGACAAATACTCCATTACCCAAACTCTTAAAAAATTCAACACACAAAAAATAAAAATAATGAACTATAAAAAGAGAACAAATCAACACACGCATCAGCATGTGGAAAGCCCTGACAAGTCCCGGACTCTCTGCTCATGCAGCATCTACTCATTTCTCAGAGCTGACGCTCTCCAGAGCACGCCTGGGTTCGCAGTTTTCTAATCGCTTTACAACTTTTTCCTTATGTGACATTCAGATAAGGCCTCTATGCCATGGTGTTTTTGACCTGCCGTGAATGGTCACCTGCATTTGTAAGGGAACGTGAATGTGAGAATGCACACAGCTCGCCTTACATTAATAACGCAGTGCAGAGTGACTGAGGGTGCCCTCCACGCCGGAGGAGTGGGCGCGCAGGCACGTGCCTTCGCTGCAGTCACAGCGGACTGCCAGAAATGCCCCCTGGGCAGGTGTCGGGAAGACAAAACGCCTTAGAAAGCAAGCTTCCAGGAAAGGAGGAGGCACAGAATGCTTCAAAGGCAGGCACATTACACATCACTTAGGGTGATCCGATCCCTCTTCTCCTTGTTTGTTTTCTTATACTTAATTCCTCATCCTGCACACAAGGAAGTGAAGGCCCAGAGAGAGAGCTAGTATTTAAGACCAAGTCTTCTGACTCCAGATCTCGGGCTCCTTCCTCTAGGTGGTGGGGCGTCTCAGACCTCATCAAGGAGAAGATCTGTGGGTCTGTTTTAGTTAGAAAACAAACGGGGGCTCCTAAGGAACAGCCATAAACAAGGAATAAACAAACAGGATCACCAAACACCACTGGCTTCCACTTTAGAAAGTTTTTAAAAATTAACACAAAGTTAATCTTTTCTCATTAGTTCAATCACCACTGCATGACAAAGATCATACCCTGATCTTTCAAAATTTAAAGTTTTCAGTTAAATCACTTTATACTTGAGGTCATGCTGCTCATAAGTTTATACCTAAGAAACAGATGCTGGAGACAAAACATTAGTAACTGAAGGCAAATAAGTGATTAAAATATGGGGGTCATTAAACTTTTTTTAATTCCCTAAGCCTTCATTTCATTTCCATATTCATAACACATTTCATAGAGGTAATAAAACATGTAGTCTTTGTTCCTTTCCTTAAGCAAACTAATCATTTCCTCTATGGCAGTTATTTTCCAGGGCTCAAATCCTAAATACTGTAAATCTATTGGAGGTATTAGTAATTATTAAGGAAAAGAAAACAATACACTTTTAAGTTGTAGCAATGTATTTTCCTTTTTAATACAAAAAAGTACATTAGATTATGTAGACCCTAAATATTTAAAAAATGCAAATATACTAACTATGTAAGAAATGTGGCAAACCCAAATCTTTGGGTTTATTTTTATTTTTTCCAAACTCCTATAAAAAACAGTCAAATGAATACAGGCCTAAGGACCAAAATAAATTTGTTTAGGCTTACTTAAAAAGTCTGCAAAGAAAATCACTCCCACTCCTTGCACAAAACAGAATTAAAGCCAATTAAGTCGCCATAGTTTTCACAATGTGTTTTCTTAAGAGATGAGGGAAAAACTGATACAATATTTTTTCATTATCTACAAGATTAAAATTTGATTTTACACTTAGAGCCAGGAAAAACTGAGAATTGTTTCTTCTCACTCTTTAAAGAAAAGCTTCTTAAAGTACCCCGTTTTCATCGCCTCTAACAGCACCAGGAATAATCTGACACATTAGAATTTTAATTCAAGGAGAAAGAGCACCACTGAAATTCTGCAATCTTATGCACTTATTTTGCTGACAGAGTTTTATGCCAAATTCTTGAACTTATTTTTTTCACTGGTGACTTTTTTTCGGGGGGTGGGGGACAGGGGGCTTGTTTCGTTTTGAGAGGAGGTAGAGAAGAAGTCAAGCTGGGTTAAAAATAAGAATTTAGGTGGGGTGCACTACTCATAATCAAACTCCGGTCTCTGGACTTCCCCACCCCCAATGAAAGCACGGATGGTCTTCCTCAAGTTCAACTCCAAATGGCTAAGTAAAGAAATTCACGAAGTAAGAGGCTCATTCAGTGGTAAATCATGTGGTATCTCCACGTGATCACTCCGTGTTTGGCAAAGCATAATCAGTATCATTCTTCGTACTTTAGAATAACAGTTTTTGTTGTTTTTGCTTAATGGAATCAAAAGACAGAACCCTTTTCATTTGGAATTTGAGATATTTGGCAATTATTTCATGGTACCTTTTGTTCTTCTGTGAATTCAGAATTATTGTGTTGAGCTTGGGCCTCTTTCTGTAGATGTCTTGCTAATCTGTAACAAAAAAAGTAAATGTTCTTTTGAATTGAGGGAAGGCAAACTATCTTCAGTGCAATAAGGTGAAACAATTTTAATCTTTTAAAAATCAGACAATGAAGTACAATACTATGTTCTGTTTTCAAAGTATACGTCTTTAGAATTAAACTCTTCATTCAATGACAATGAAAATAAGATCCTTTTCATACTAGTTTGCTGGAACAAATCTCAGCTCCAGGCAGTAAAAACAGAATCTTAGAGCTGGAAAGAGTCTCAGACGGCATCTAATCTAACCTTCTTTAGTACGCACACACGTCCTCTGTGAGAAGAGACAGGCGGTTGTCCGGAGTCTGCTTCAACACCTCCAGAGAGCACGCGCGCGGCAGCACCGGCCAGAGACACTGTATCAATCTATCATTAATTTGCTGATAAGATCAGTCCAAATGACAGCCATGCCAAAGTGATACTATGCAATCAAATTAAACTTCTGAAAACATTTTTCATGGGAAAGAAAACTCACCCATAAGACATGAAAATCATTGTATGCCCACTTATCATCACAACTGAAAACAGCGACGAGGCCTTGGTGAGTTTTCAAAGATGGAGTAACATTACTAGTACAACTCAACAGAAAGGGTTCAAAGTGATTTCTGAGACAGCAAAAACCAAAGAACTCTTAACTGAACCGTAAGACAAATGATTCAATTTAAAAATGGGCAATGGACTTAAACAGACGTTTCTCTAGAGAAAACATAAAAATGGCCAGTAAGCACAAGAATAGCCTATCATTAGTCATCAGGGGAATACAGATCAGAACCATAATGAGATACCATGTCACACCCACTAGGAAGGGGATAACTTTTAAAAAGAGAAAAAATAACAGGTGTGAACAAGGATATGGAAAATTGTAATCCTTGCATATTACTGGGGGGAACATAAAATGGTACAGTCATCGTGGAAATCAGTTTGTCAGTTCCTTAAAACGTTAAAGATAAAGTTATCATATAACCCAGCAATGTCAAAATCCTAGGGGTATCCCCAAAGCAATTGGAACCGTATGTACACACGAAAACCCTGCACACGAACGTTTACAGCGCCAGCATCGTGCACAACCGCCTCAAAGTGGAAACACCCAAAGGGCCAACCCCTGAAGAATGGGCAAACACAAAGGACACGACCAACTTGGTGGGATACCATTTGGCTACAAAGAAGAATGAAGTAGTGATCCAGGGGGAACCTCAAAAATACTGTTAGATCGAAGAAGCCACCCAGAGCACCTATTCTATGATTCAACTTACACAAAATATTCAGAAAAGACAAATCTTTAGAAAGAGAACATGGGTTAGCGATTGCCTGGGCTTGAGTGGGAACTGAAGTGACCAACAGGGCAGAGGACCTTCTCAGGGTGAGGGAAATACACGCTGGCTGGACCGAGGTGAGGGTTACCCAACGCGGCAAGTTCACTAAATATGCACTCAGCTGCATACAGAAAATGAATGGATTCATGGCATACAAATTATACCTCAATAAAGTTATTTCCCACCCCCCAATTCTTAAAAACCTAGGCAAAAAAAAAAAAAAAATTTTTTTCCATCCACAAATGATTGTACCATTGGAAGACCAAGTGAGACACAATAGTGGCCACTGAGGGAAAATGCACACACTTGGATACCAGACAAGCGGGGGAAAGAGCTCCCCTCTATTAGCAGAGGTGGGAAACCTACCAAGTATTCTTCCCCAGAGAATAAACTCACCTTACA